>JBBPDC010016869.1:0-13064 GCA_037974485.1 Hemigrammopetersius urotaenia | reverse complement strand
CTGAGTATTAGTTTATCCCATTTATTTTGTCCCTGATGTCTCTGTGTTTTCCTTTCTTTCGTTTCTGTCTCCGTGCCGTACCTGCCCGCATCCCATTCTCCCTCCATTCCTTCATTTCCCCCTTCTTCCCTTTAGAGTCTACACGCACCGTTTGTATCACGTCCCGTCCTGATTAGTTTCACCTGCGTCCTGATTAGTTTCACCTGTGTCTCGTTTCCCCCTACACTATCTAATTCCCAGCCTGACCCCGACTCAGTGTGCCGGTATTAGTTCTCCTATGTGTGTGTATGCTACCCCACCTTGAACCTTGAATGTTTTTCCCTTGTATTAACTGTTTCTTGTTGTTTCTTTTTCTTTTACAGACTCGTGCTATGCATTTTTGAGTTGGCTCTGCGCCCTGAGAAATCCTGCCACGTTTATCTCGCCTATCGGCTTGTACTGCCCTGATCCTGAGTTATAGCTAGCACGAGCCTTGTGTGTTGTTTTGGTTTATGTTCTATTTTGGTTGAGTTTTCTGTTTCTGGTTTTCTGAGTCTGGGTTTTTTGGTTATTGGCTTTTGTTGTGTTTTCTGTGTTGTGTTTCTTTATTAAACGTATACCCTTTCTTTAATAGTTTGCGTCCTCCCCTTTCCCTACATATACACCATGACAGATGCTAACACACTCCCCGCCATCCACATAACAAAAATTAAAACATAACAAAATTCATTAGACCACCACCTTCTGCGATTGCTCCATGGTCCAGACAATGCATAGGTGTCAGCGTAAGCACTTTGACAAGTCTGCAGCTATGCAGCCCCATCTACAGCAAGCTGCGATGCACTGTGTTCTGACAGCTTTCTGTAAAAGCCAGCAATAACTTTTTCTGTTATCTCCCTACAAGAATCAATGAGCCTTGGGTGCCCAGGACCCTGTTGCAGGTTCACCAGTCCTCCCTCTCAACAACGTTTCACTTGTTGCCATTATCTTATCTCTGTGCACTAGCTTATCCATGATCCTAACTATTAGAAATCCCAGAGGAAACTTAAAAGAAATGAGAATTATACTTCCTTTAAGTTATATATATAGCACATTTAAATTGAGGCAATGTCACAGGATAGCTCAGTGTGGTTGGAGGAGAAGCCAATTTTGTAACATCAGCCGCACTGGCTAGCACTACACTGAATGATAAGGGGAGTGGGAGGGTCATCGTATCATCCAGAGAGAGTAGTCTAGTTAGGCTTTCCTGGACTCCTAGCAACAGATGGTTGTGGGATCCAGATGAGAGGTCCTGTGCGTATGATATTGTGCCACTTGGGAGATCCAAAAGGATTGATTGATTGATTGTTTACCAGCTTTTGCCATTCAAGGATTGGTCATAGAAAGACAATAATTGTTTGATTTGTAATGCAAACATTTTTTTTCCAAAAAGAGACAAGACTCAGTTCTGTACAAATACTCAAGCTTCCTTTCCTATTTGCTTCCTTTCCTAATTTTGCCTGCTCTGCAGCCCATTTATTCAATTTTTTGGACACAGCTGATCCCTCTGACAGACTACAAACCCCACTTTAGACAAAATCATATGCTGCCAACCATGCTCGCATGTTGCAAAAAAAATATATCAGAGATTTCAGACAAAACTCACAAAAAGCAGATATTCGCAGAGTAAGACAGCAAAGAGCAAAAACGCATTCAGCAGGGATTACAATGGCTCGCAGATCATTCACTGTACGTTCACCATTTCCTAAAAGAAAATATAAACAAAAGATCAATAATGAATTTCAGTTATTTTGGAAGTTACTATAATTATTATTTACAAAGTTCAGGAAAAAATCCTAGCGGTAAATGTCACAATTATTAAAATTGTTAGAAGTAGCAGTGCTCACTCACGTGCTTTTAAGATCAGTTCGGTTGCCAGTGCAACGGAATTCACAAAAATGAGACCCACTGCCCCAAGCATGTACACTGTGACATGACCTGTAATACAAGACAAATACATAAAGAAACTATTTATACTGTCATTGCAAAGAGCGTGGTTTACCAACTCTCTTGTGCTTTTCTGCATCTGGGTTCTTCCACCATCAATTAAAGCAGAAAGCTGCTTCTTGATGGATAGACCAATGGGGCATTTTTTCTTACCCTTTAGAAATGATTCCATTGTTTCATATTCAACACTATTGTTTCACATTATTAAATTATATAAATCACATTTTCATTCAGATGTGATCATTTAAAGCTTAAACCATCTCCTACTGACCGGTTTGTAATCCCCCCTCACACTACAGGAAATTATTAAACCATTTCTTAAAATGCAGCTAAAAAGCCCCAGACATCGACATACTAGACACTGTTGAGGAACAATAATTGGGATGGATGAAACTAGAGCAAAGACAATGGAGGACACATTAGGTGAGGAAATAAGAGAAAGGACAGTATCTTTCTCAGTGACTCAAAACCAAATGTTGTTAACACGCTTGAAAGGCTTGTTAATGGGCTGATTAGTTGGATCAAGTCCTACCTGATGTTCGCTGCGTCTCTGTGGCTGTGGGATCCACTTCTGAGAGGAAATCAATGATGGCAGAAATTACTTACAAAAAGATTATACACTGCACTTTATTCTTTACGTTACTTATAGTGTAACTGGCTAACTTTGAATTTTAATTATGTGTTATGTCCAAAAAGCACATGTTTTGCAAAAGCCTAACCTAGCTAGATATGAATTTTTGGTAGATAGCTGTGGAAAACATCACACGCTGACCCTCATTAAAGCTTACCCAGATTCAACAAAGGCAATGTAAAAGGATGGAAAGTGTATGTAATAATATACATACAAATTTCACACAGTTTCATTATTCATCTGTCAACATACAATACGTACTTAATGTCTGTTATTTTTTCTGTTCACTAGTAGACAAAAGATAAGGGTAAACGATGAGTACTGTACCATATGCATTAAACAGTTCAAAGAGTAGCATCACAGTCAACACCCAGAGATATGCATCCACACAGGTCAGTCCCACATGTTCTGCAAGAAAAAATAAAGTTTTTGGTAACTGATTTCTTCTGAAACGTTGCCATTTGTACATGCATTTAAAGTCATTAACGCCTGCATAAAGGACCTGGGACATAGGTTTGAGGAGGAGAGGCAGTCTGCTGCTTTTCAATCAATAGAGTAAACTTCCACAGGCTGCATGCAACATACACCCAACTCCTCAATACTACTGACCATGCAGCTCTCAATTATCTGTTATGTACAAAACAAGGCATGGAATCTTACTTTCACTGTACTGCAGTGGACCTTCATATCTAAATTCTGGGATATGGTAGCAGGAAAACCTCCCTACTATTTCCCACTAAATATTTCAGACAATTTACAAAAAAGGCATCATGCCTTATTCTGGAGTCCTCTTGGTGGACCCCACATAGGGCACAATTGCTAAGATTTTATTTATTTTATCCGTCAGATTTTATTTTCTCTCACATGTGTCTTTTTCCATCCTACCCCCGTTTATTGTTTTTCAGTTTGCTTTATTTTATTTTTTTGAAAATTCTGTTTTTATCTTAACAGCTTAACTTATTTAAGAAAATATGTGAACGATTCAGATGCTAGGTCTGTTCATTAAGGTTTAGATTTAAAAAAGTGCAGGTAGGCACAGCAAACAAAGAGGTAAGTGAAAACAAAAAGTAGTAGAACTGGTCAAGAAGGGTCAGAAGTGATCTTGCAATAACAAAACACATTTGGAGAGAACTAGCATTCCAAGAATGTCCAGAGAATCAGTAAGACAAGCTAATGAAGATAGCGTGCGAGTTAATGAAACACTTTTCCCTCACAAGAGGTAACATGTATTTTTATCACATTTAAACACAACACACATCTACAATAACAGGCTCTTTGTGTGTCAGACAATTTTCATTACCAGAGGTGTATCAAGACCACCTTTTTTAGGTCTGAGATAAAGCCAAATTCAAGGCAGATTCTAAAAAGGTACAAGAAAGAAAGAAGGATCCTCTTCTAGACTTACCATTCTGCTTATAATGTGTGTGTGATAAGCATGGATGCACTGTGTGTATCAAATATGTTTAGCAGAATTTAGATGGATTTTGAAGCAATTAAACTAAAACTAATACCCATTTCCAGAATAAGCTGAACAACTTAATGAATTTTCATTTTGTTGGGGGGATAATTGTGTCAATTGTTGGTAAAGATTTTGCTCTGGTCCAAAATTCCAACCCTCAATTTCACCCTACACCGTGCCCTACATAGTGAACAAGTGCACTTTTCAGACACACTGCACACTACTGTTATCCCGCGAAAGTGAAGAGGTGTGAGGTGGAGGGAGCGAGTGGGGCTTCAAACGGAGAACATTGAGTCACACTAGCACTTTCTTTCTCTCTCTCCACGGAGGACAGTAGTACCCAGGGCTGGACTGTGACAAAAAAATCGGCGCCGGTCCAAAATGGATATCGGCCCACCGGGCAAATGCCTGATGGCTAGTCCAGCTCTGTTAGTACCCCCTGGATGGATCTAGCTGTCACCGTGTCCACCAGACCCTGCCTCATGTGCGAGCTGTGTCTGAACTAGAGAGACAAGACGTGTGTTTATATGACAGAGATAAAAGATCTAGCCCACTATTTAAGCAACAGTTAGAAAAAACGTAACATCCTGCGTGTCCGGAATGAACTAAACATCGCCCCCCTTGTTCACTAGTTAGCCCCCCATATAGCAAACACTATGTAGTGAAGGAGGGAACAAGCGCACCTTTCGGACACAGCTTTAGTGTTTAGAAGACAAGTCTGGGATGACAGACAAAATGTCTCAAGTCCAAACTTGAGTACCATAGCCTTGGTAGTTACCAACACAAGGCATGGGACTGGTTCATTAATTTAGCTGTTCCTATTACAGTCTGCTCTGTTTTGTTCTGTTTTCATTGGACTTTTATTTTGACAGTCCTGAGTTCCCCCTCCCTTACTTTTCATATTAGATTGTCCCATTAAATTCACCTGGCCCTTGTATGTCCCGATGCTGGTATTCATCCATTCTAGTTCTGGTTTCCGTTATGACTGGCTTATGCTTTCCCTGTGTCTAGGCCCCCTTTGCCTTGCAAGTCTGTTAAGCTCTATGGGGCTTAGTGTGTTTGGTTCACACCGGCCTCACCGCTCATTACCATGTGGCCTGCCCTTACTGCTTGAAGGTAGCCTGCTGCCTTAGAATGTGTCTGTATGCGGTAAGCAGTCCTCTCACCACAAGTGTGTGTCCCTCCCTCACTGTGTATTGGGCCTAATGAGGATTTCACTGGTGATCCATGCGCCTGCTGGCCTCATTAAGTGGGTGGCAGATCTGTCCTGTTAGATGCAATGGCCTTGCCCGTCAGCAAGCTTTTGGTCCCTTGGCTGACTGTAAACCTTCAAAAGGCAGGTGTGTCTGGCTGGCCCCTGGTCCCGAGAAAGCCTAACCTGCATGAACCTCATATGTATCCTTGTCAGATGTGTGTGCATTCCTGTATTCTCTGAGAGAGTGTTAGGCCATTTGAATCCTGCATATGTTTATGTAAAGGCCTTAGACCATCTGATCTTCGTTCAAATCCATTGTGGGTGCTGCCTGTCTGTTCATTTTCTTGTTTCCTCTTTTTGCACGAGTCAATGCCCAATCTCTGTTTAGCTGCCAGTTTTCCCCACAATAAAACCAGATCCCTGACTTCTGCATATGCCTCCATTACCACACCCACAACCCATTGGACATTTCCCACCCAATGAGCAAAGGTAATGAAAAGATGGAAAGGACACAGACAATATTGTTAGTTTGATAAACAGATAAACATCCCACATTTTTTAATTCTGATTGGGCATTGTGTGAGTTGAGGTAGACTTTACTATTGAGTTACACTAATATTTGTTACTTTGCAAACAGAAAACAAGATAACAGCAAGCAAAACATGATTGATAATAAAACAGGCCTGCTGCCTACCTTTCAAAAGTGCTGGTATAGCAGCATGATTGTAGATTGATAGTGATGCATTTAGGACTTCTGAAATGATCAGAAGTGACATCAAGATAAGAACTGCAAAAGACATAACATCACACGTTTTCAAAGCAAGTATTAAAATCTAGTGTTTTTAATTATTATTTATGCTGGAGTCAGTGGTATTAACTCCATGATCATAAATCTCATAAATGTTGTTTCAAAGGAATCTTCAGCTTTCAACAGCAGTTTTTATCATAGCTATTTGTTGATTAATTCATAGGCCTCTTGTTTCCACTAATATTTTTATAGGTAATGTTGTGTGTGTTTCACTGATAAATACATTCACAGTGGTAGCTAGAAATGATGGGGCCTTGACGGATTGATGGTGATGGACATGGTAGAATTACAGGAAGTACATGTTCATATAATGGAGAATTAAAAGAAGAAGAGGAAATAAGTACATGCTTGTGATTTATCAGGAAGCAATTCTATTTAAGGATCAGTGCTGGAACAGTGGTGAATTTTCTTTTTTTTTTTTTTTTTGGTGAAGTTTCTGACAAGAGAAGTCATTCCAAGGTTTGGAATCCCGTCAGCCATTGTACAGCAAACTGTTCAAAAGGTAGACGGTACCTGGAATTTTAGGATAGAGCTCTATGTGTCTATCCAAACTAGATGCCCTGAATAACAAGATAGGTTCATTCAGGGCAGCATCTGGACATTAACAACATCAGGCAGGTTTGGCAGTGAGTCCAGCACATAACAAACTACAGGACCAGTCATGGAGCTGTTGAAGGAGATGCCTCAATAGCAGGATAGCTGAACCACTTCTTTGCACGGTTTGAGATGGAATTACCAGAGGCGGCTGTTACACATGCAGCAGCAGCCCACATCACCACCACCTTTAGGATAGAGGAACAAAAGGTAAGATGCTCGCTCCAGACTGTCAATTCCAGGAAGGCAGCAGGTCTTGATGGCATTCCTGGATGTGTGCTGATGAACTGTGCAGAGCAGCTGGCTGGGGTCTTAACAAAGATCTTCAACCCTTCAGTGTCCCAGGCCTGGGTCTCACCCATACCCTGCCTGAATGACTATCGGCCAGTAGCGCTCAGCCCTGTGCTGATGAAGTGCTTTGAGAGACTCGTGCAGAGTCATATAATGTCCCTCCCACCTTCAATGTGCACCAATTTGCTTACAGGGCTAATAGGTCTACGGAGGACACTGTTGCTGTTGCTCTCCATGCTACCCTGTCCCACCTGGAGCTGCAGGGGAGCTATGCACACCTCCTCTTTATTGATTCTAGCTCTGCTTTTCCCACCATCCTCCCTAACCGATAGGTGTGTACGCTGTTAGCCCTTGGACATCCACATTTCACCTGTCTATGGATTAAAGACTTCCTGACAGAACGCACTGAGAGGGTTAGGGTGGGTCCCCACATCTCCTTGGCCATCAACATCAGCACCATCTCTCCTCAGGGCTGTGTTGTGAGCCCCTGCTCTTCTCTCTGTACAAACATAACTGCGCCCCCACTCACCACAGCAACACCATTGTCAAATGTGCAGATGACACCACTGTAATAGGGCTTATCACTGGGGAGGATGAGTCTGCCTACAGAGACAAAATGGAGGGGCTGACAGTGTGGTGCACAGACAACAACCTGCTTCTGAACACAACTAAGACCAAGGAGATTGTTGTAGACAGGAAAAAGAAAACGGACATCAAACCACTTCACATCAGAGGGGACTGTGTGGAGAGAGTCTTAGACTTCCACTTTCTGGGAGTTCACATTACGGAGCTCCTGTCCTGGGGTGTGAACACAGCAGAGCTGACAAAGAAGGCTCAGCAGAAGCTTTTTTCCTGGGAGTCTTCAGGAAAAATAGCATCCCCCTAAAACTGCTGGTGTCCTTCTATTGCTGTTCCATTGAGAGCATCCTGCACTACTGTCTGTGTGTGTGTGTGTGTGTGGTTTTCCAGCGGCACAACAGCGCAGAGGAAATCATTGTCCAGTTGTCTTTTACCCTCTCTGGATGAACTGCACAGCTCTTGTTGTCTCAGAAAAGCAGAAAACATCCTAAAAGACCTCACACCCCGCTCATGACTTCCAACTGCTGCCATCAGGCAAGGTATTGAAGCATCAAAACAAGGACTAACAGACTGAATAGCAGTTTCTACCCTGAATGACACCTAATCACCTTCATACAACTTAGGTGCAGATAGATACAATCTTGTGCAATGTCTTATGTGCAATAAGGTTCTATGCTGAGTGACCGTTCTACCTCATTTTAAATTTAGTTATATTTATATACCGTAACCCCTCAGTTTTTAAGTCTCACGTATTAAATCTAATGCAGATTTTTTCTGAGAACCGAACTGTATTACCGCCACCAATCCAGCGGTGGCAGTAATACACTGAAAAGTTGTCAACTGTCATAAAAAGATGATGATGTCTGCTGCAGCATGTAGCATTACTGCTCTGTGTCTTCTCCTCGTATTTTAGTTTTAACACCCCCCCCACCAATTTCAACAGTTATCTCAATTCATTTAGTATTAGTAAGCTGTGCCCTGTCTAACATGTGGGTAGAAAGAGTTATTTCAATGTTTCTTTTGTGTACAAGTCTGTGTTTTAGCACGCTGCTAATGCTAACCACTAATGCTAACCATTACATTTGCCTTTCATTTTCTTTAAGGGAAATGCATTAAAAGTTTAAAATGAAATTCAAGTATTTCAAATATTTATAACAGTTTAATTTCATTTTAAACTCAGTTTAATCCATTACCCTTTAAGAAAATGTAAAGGTAAACCCATATTTGCTGCTTTTAATTTCATTTACAGTAAATAAAATACAGGGCTTTAAGAAGGACAAAACGAAAAACAAGAGAAACTCTGAGACAATCCATTGCAGCTGCCACAGATGCTACAAACAGCAGCAGCAAGGAGAAATAACTAAATCAGAAAACTTTATTGATCCTGGAGGAAATTGCTTAAAAACCGAGTCACAATCGCTAACTGTTCGTATCAGCAGCGTGTGGCAGGCCAAAATAACGGCTTGTGAAAAGCAGACTACATTAAATTGGGTAAATGTACTACCTCTTTCATTAATGCATTATCGCATGCAAGCCAACAGGACCACCCACCTGACTCTCCATCCGATGCTTATTGGGAGACATTTGCCTGTACCGAATTTAAGGGAACCCTATCAGGGACCACCTTTGAAATAGCTGGACGCAGAATTAAGGGAATATATAACACAACTAACTGCTATTTATCAACAGAAGCCAAGGCGTGTTCCAGAGCCAGAGCAGGAACCAGCGAATCCATTGAGACCAGGAGATGAGGCATAAATAAAGAGTATTCACAAGAAGGTGGAACGAATCAAGACAAAGTGGTCCTCATAATGTGGTAAGAGTGACACCTACAGAAATACAAATCAAAGAGAGTATTACTTGGTATCACCATAATCACTGTACTCAAGTTCCTAGAACTCGATTGCCTATAACAGAGCCAGTCAACAGCAAAGGAGATGAACAAGGAGAAGATCGCCATGTAAGCGATCAGGAGGGCCCTACACCAGGAAAGAGAAATGATCCTTGTTCTGATCGTAGTGACCCTCCCGATGGACAAGGAGAGAGAGAGGCTCCAGACAAAGACCTTCATACAGGAACAAACCACAGCACACAGTGTGAAAAGCACAAAATTCGTCTCTGCATTTAACCCATTCACCAAGTGAAGCAGCGGGCAGCCAGGAACACAGCGCCCAGGGACCAGAGCGTGGGGCAGCACTAGGCCGCAAACTGCAGGAGAACAGGAGGAGGAGACAGAGGAACAGGAGGAACCCTCGACAAGCTCACAGGCAGCGTGATTACTCTCCATCCCAGAGCCAAGAATTCCTACTCTACCCAGATGTTTGTCTCTAATTTGGTAAATGCATGTATTCTAACTAATGTATAATTATTACAGGATATCTGCACATTTTTGATATGCAAATTCATTGACTTTTAAGAACCTTTTAAGACCTCTAAGAAGAAAAACTAAGACCATCACGGCAGCAAAAACACGATAGTCTAGAATTTAGTTGATTTCAACAATACATGTACTGTACTTATTGCAGCAACAGCTCTAAAATAAAACGTCTTTTTCTACCAGTCACCGTACTTCTCATTCTCCAACCATCTCAAATTGAATTTGCATGGGAAAAAACAAGTTAACCAGGATCATATATTGTTGCTTCATTTCACACTATAATTATTTTAATGCCACCCATTTAATAATTCCAGACTTTTCAAATCTATGGAGACCCTGTATGATTTATTTACCATACTTATGTATGCTATTTTTTAACTTAGCACATTTAGGTATTTATGTGCGTTTTTTATATGATTTAGCAGTCAGAGAGGTGGGTTGTGATGGTGCCTTGATGGAGGGATGGTGATTGACATGGTAGAAATACATGGCTTAAAAAGTAAGTAAAGTAAGTAAATGTTCATATAATAGAGAACTAAAAACACACTACACAAAGTCCAGAGAGCCAGTGAAGGTTCCGAAGTAGCTGCATACTGAATCACTTGAAGTGGTCTCATTACCTTCAGTGGAAGTCCAGCCAGTGGACAAGTAACTGCGTAGCTTCAGTGATAAGAAAGAGTTGGATTCTTCTGATGTTGTGAAGAAGGTATCTGCATGTCCTGTAGAGGTGGTCAACGTGCGACAAGAATGACACCTTCTTTGACGGGACAATAACAGAGTTCTCAAAAGAAACTGTGAGGTTGTGATGATGGCTTTGATGAAAAGAAGCTCAATTTTGCTGGAATTGAGCTTGAGGTGGTGGAGCACCACATAAGAGGAGATGTTAGCCAGCCATCTGAGATGCGAGTCAAGACCTGATCATCACTGGAGTGGAAGGAGAGAGTAAGTTGAGTGACATCTGCATAAAAGTGTTAAGGAAAGCCTATTACATTCCCAAGAGAGCCAGTACATATACAAAAGAGAAGCAGTCCAAGGGCAAAGCCTTGTGGAACACCAGTGGACAATCTTTGCTGGGTAGACTGGGAGTCATGCTTCTGGTCATCAAGGCAGGAAACAAACAATTTCCAGGCTGTGCCCAATATCCCAAGGTTGGAGAGACTAACCAGGAGGATCTGATGGTTAACCGTGTTGAAGGCTGCAGAAAGATCAAGAAGAATCAGAGCAAAAGACCGGTTGGCTGATCTTGCTGCATGAAGTTCTTCTGAGACGAATAGTAGTGCAGTTTCAGTAGAGTGTGCAGCCTTACTAAAACACTCTAAAACACTCTATCAGGTCTAATCAGGTCCTTTCGAGCTGGGCTGGAAATCCCGAAAAAATATGCTATTTAAAAAACACCCAGTCTAAGGCCAAACACCTGTGCCTGGAGAGTTCACAGAGTTCAGCACTCTGAGCCATGAGATGTCCTTGAGTCCTTGGCCAACTATGAAATAATGATGTAATTCAAATGTATTGGTGCCTTCTCAGCTCAGGTCCAGCTGGGTAGAGGATACTCCGCCGGACCACAAGGCTGCATTATTCTCAATAAACAGCAAGCTGTCCATCTCTGACTCTGACTTGATTTTTTGACTTTGAATTTTTTAATTTGAAAAATTTCCGACTTAGGCTCTTGCTCTAATTCTCCATGACAGAAACATCAATAAAGCCATCAATGGAACCTGGCATTTAAAAGCTATTTGTGAACAACAAAGCAGCAGTGCAGTCCGCAAGAATACATGTCTAGAATGAAAATGAAGAGTTGCTGATAAACCAAGATTCTTCCAGACACCACCAAGGTCTCTTCGTTATCTGTGAGGTGTTAAGTTCGTTTACAACATGAACGTTTGGTTGTTATCGCAAGTGATCAGAGAAGAGCTGGGTTTTTGGTTGCTGTTTGAAGATAGTAATGTTCTCAGCTTTTCTGACGGTCAGGGAAAGTTTGTATTTTGGTGTATTGAAGACCAGACATGTTGCTGCATTCTGAATCATCTGTAGAGGTCTTGCGCTCTTCAGAGTAAAACTAGCCAGGAGTGAGTTATATTAGTCCGTTCCTGAGTGACTGAAAAATGACCCTCAGTGGTGAGAAATGGATGTATGGATGTATTCTCCTGATATTATCAAGAACTCACCAGCAAGTTTTAGAGATATTCTTAATATGAAATGAAAATGAGAGTGAGCCATCTAAGAGAGTATGCTTGAGTGATGGCCGCATTTCCAAAAGTGATGACCATGTTAGATCTTGGGGATGCATCCCCTGGGATGGTTTGCTGGGATTTAGCTCCAGGTAATGTGCTGCCATTCAGAAACAATGTGAATATATAATTCAAACAAGAGAGCAAAAGGAAGTGTATAAGAAAAAGAGAAAGGGGTCAAGCACATTGCCTTGGGAAACACCAGTGGAAAGTCTTCCTGGGGAAGACATAGATCCTTTGGATGACATTTAGTAACTACGACCCTTAAGGCAGGACACAATCCATTGCCATACAGAATTAGTGATTCTGAGTTTGGTGAGCAAAGACAGGAGGATCTGATGGTTGACAGAGTGATTTGGGTCATATACAGCACATTCCAGCAGAGAAGAGATACCGGTCTGGTGTAGTTCAAAAAAGTGCTGTTTAGAGATCTGGTGTTGCTCCGGCTGATGTGAAGGCTTTATTATGTGAGCAGATCTGAAAACATGAGAGTATTGGACATAGTAAGATGTTGCATATGGTAATGATTTACAACCAGCAAGAAATTGCAAGAAATCTGAGTAGCAGCTGGTTATCGCAGATTTTTTGTGGGTGTGTCATAGAGGGAAGGGTTATAGAGTCTGATGGCAGTAGGGAGGAAGAATTTTCAGTGGCGTTCAGTAGAGCACTTTATACTGGCGAGTATTCTACACTCTGGAGTGGGTGATCAGCACTGTTAATGATGTACTGTAATCTAGCAGGGCTGATAGTGGAAATAAATTCCTGAGCCTGAACTTTTTTCCTTGCCCTCGAGGTGAGTAGGGGTGGGGGTACTATGTATGTGACGCACTTTTAACACATAACTTGTTGGCCCCTGGGCACAAATATCTAAACAGCCTATGTATAACCCTGATCATCATTATTGTCAAGTGGCTCTTTTTAGATATTTTCATATTTG
>JBBPDC010016858.1:0-13066 GCA_037974485.1 Hemigrammopetersius urotaenia | reverse complement strand
CACACAGAGCCCTGACCTCAACCCCATCCAGCACCTTTGGGATGAACTGGAACGGAGATTGTGATCCAGACCTTGTCGTCCAACATCAGTGTCTGACCTCATAAATGCTTTACAGAATGAATGAACACAAATTCCCACAGAAACTCCAGAATCTTGTGGAAAGCCATCCAAGAAGAGTTGTTATAGCTGCAAAACTCCATATTAAAGTCTATGGACTGATGGCATTAGTCCCTGTTGGTTTAATGCTCAGATGTCCCAATACTTCTGTCCATATAATGTATACATTAGCACTGTTGTAGAGGATTTTAACACCAAAAGTTTCACATTAATACCCGTTGTACCTTTTGTGCTACAGATACATTTCCACACAAATTTATCTCATCACAAAGTTAAAACGAGTTCCTAGCTCCTTCTTAATGACTGCGTAGCTACTTGATTGTATGCATGATCACAGGCTGTCCACTACTGACATCCTAACTGGACCACGTAGCACCCAGTTATCTGCCCCATGCAGGTCACACCATTATTATTAGGCCAATTAAGGATTTTGATTGAACTAAACAGGTACTGATGTGATCATGTCACGCTTCAGAGGATGAGGAAGGGTATAAAAAGGAGCTCATTATGAATGAATGAACACTGACTTCTACTGAACCGTGCAGTCAATTCTCATCATCAGGCTCCACAAAGTAAGTATCACATCTCTATGGGTGGCTTTCTTGCACACTGTTTAAATAACAGACCAAGCTAAGAAGGATTTTGCATGGGCTTCTCTAGTCTAATTAAAACCTGGTTAATACGTATTTGTAACAGTCATTTACAATTAGCAATCATTTCCAACTGCTTGGAAATGAAGGGAAAACGGTTTTTAATAACCTGATTCCTTGATCCTTGGGTCTGTTTTTACAAGGAAATGCATCAGAATTAATGTTCTTAGTGACTGACAGTAGAAATTTGAAAAAATAAATGTTTTTTTGAAAAATGCCATAGAAACATTTCAGTTCCGTAAAAACCCATAATGGTAAATGGGATGTGTAGGTGTGAAGATAATTACATTATTTAACAGTTCTTTACCAATTTCATGGTTCTTCCTAGAACCTTCACAGTATGTGAATATGAACCTGTTCTACACAGTATGTAGAACAGGTTCATACCTTTGGTACCATGCCTTTTCTGACCTGCATGCAACAGCTAGGCTGAGATCAGGTGAAAACGGGCGGAGCTTTATTTGAATCAGCATCATTACAATTATTAATTTCCTTGCATCAGTGATAGATTCCAGCTCGGATCAAAGTGTCCTTTTACGAAGCCGGACATCTCAGTTAGCTAGTAAGAGAAGTAGGGCTTGCCCAACAGGAACATCACTTTTGCAAATTCAAAAAAAGCACTGATTGTTTTTGCATTTGCATGAAAGGTCACACTCCAAGTCTGCAGAATGGCACCTACAGAAGAGTGCATTTCTATTCAGAGCATGGACGGGTCAAACCAGATGATATTTGATACTTAATTTCCTTTTTTTGAACCTTACAGTGATGTCTGGAACACCATTCTTGGCCTTCTGCCTGCTGTGCCTGCTGTCTGTCTGCTCTGCCTGCTACATCTCCAACTGTCCCGTTGGTGGCAAAAGGGCACTACCAGATTTCCCCCTGCGTCAGGTTGCTATTTATTTTATTCATGTTTTATTTTACATACTATATTTATCCTGGAGGAAATGACTTCTGCATGTATATTTCAGTTCACAACATGTAGGGAACAGCTCTCATCTTAAAAACTGCTGTTATTTTATTGAGTATTTATTGAGTAATACCCTATACCCTATAGCTTGAAGTCAAGTCTTTTAAAAAAGAGTTTAAAAAATGATGATTCCTATACACTGTAATATAATGGCCACTGTAATAAGTAGAGATATACCTGAGATTTATTACTAGGTCTCAAATATGAGTCTTTCTCTGTATTCATTTGATTATTTGAATTATTTCTTTATGGAATCATCTACAGTTCTGTTCACCATTTTAAACTCGGTTAAAATGTATTTTTTACAGCTTCATTTAAATGAGTTATTCCAAACCTTTGAATTTTAGTATATATTTTGTTCCTTTAGACATTCTTGATATATTTTATGTCCTTTAAAATATTCACATTTCATCAAGAATGTCTTAAAAGATAAGCTAAACTGAAAGGTTTAGCTTATATTATAACATAACCTTTTATAAAATTAAAAAGAAAATTAATAATTCAGTTATTAATCATTTAAACACATTGATATGACAAATGATTCCAGTAGCATTTTCAGTAGTGAGACAGGATGTTCCATTGTGATTAAATCTCTTATTTATCAGGGATATTTGAAAGCAGCAGTAATTTGGCACTGTTTGATGAAGGTACAGTGTTGTAATGCCGTGTCTTGTCTGTGTTCAGTGTATGGTGTGCGGTCCTGGAGACAAGGGCCGATGCTTTGGCCCCAGTATCTGCTGTGGGGAGGGAATAGGGTGCATGCTGGGGGCTCCAGAGGCTCTGCGCTGTTTGGAGGAGGACTACCTGCCATCTCCATGTGAGGCTGGAGGAAAGGCCTGCGGTCCAGCCGCTGGTCGCTGCGCTGCATCAGGAGTCTGCTGCAGCCCAGGTATATATATATATATATATGCAGTATTTTATATATATATATAACATGCTGCATTAACATGAGACTCTTATCGGGCGATAAAAAAATATCGCCGTTAATCTATTCACAATGTTGGGTTGAGAGCTGGGTCTATACTACGCAAGCTACGATGACTTTCACCTTGACATTTTAGCGCAGATGTATACCTAGCCGAAGTGCATTGTAGGGGGTGAGAACAACTCTTCAAACCTATTGTGAAACATGCCTACTGTGAAACAGGGACGTCACTAGGACGGAAAGACAAGGGGGGCTTAGCCCCCAGGGTTGTAGAAAGGAATTAGCGTGTATAGAGGGTTGAAAACTTTTCACCAAACCTTTCCTTTCACTTAAGGAAACAAGAAAAGTTAAGCAGTGAACAGTTATGGACACTCATAGTATTGTTCTGTTGAACTGAGTACAAACGGCGCTTCCAGAGAAATATTACCACTCGCAGCACCGTGTAGCTTCGCCTGGGTCCTAATGCCCGCCTGCTACCTACAGCAGTTTCAACAGCCACTACATCATTTTAATTCAATAATGATAGCTAGACTTATTATTTTTAATTTCAGTACATAGTCTTGTTTCTATTTGTAAAGGGTGTATCTGCGCTCAGTGATATCTTGTATGAAATGTACGGATATATAATTTAAAAATAGTAGAATAATGAGTATATATTTAGGGTGGCTTGGGATCATTTTGAGGAAGGGGGGCTTCAGATATTCGGCAGAATTCAAATGAGCCATTTTAATCTAGATTAATCTAGATTAATTCCAAGATTACAGTGAGATTAATCTAGATTAAAAAAAATAATCTATGCCCACCACTAATATATTAGTATATATTATATATATTATATAGGAACTCCTCCAGCCATGTCTTTATGGAGCTTGCTTTGTGCACTGGGACACAATCATGCTGGAATAGAAAAAGTTCTTCCCAAACTGGGTCCACAGAGTTGGAAGTATGGTGTTGTCCAAAATGTCTTGGTCTGCTGAAGCATTAAAATTGTCCTTCACTGGAAGTAAGGTGTCATCTGAATTCAATAATTATGTCTATATATATTTTAGAGAGAGAGGGAAAATAAGGGACATAATTGTGCATCGAAACTCTTGCATCATATCTAATCTCATGCTATCTTTGAAATGCTTCTGTGTGTAACAGACGGCTGCAGCATTGATCAGTCCTGCCTGGACGGGGAGGGGGGTGACATCAATAGCATTGATCAACCGCCCAGAAGCAAGGACCTCTTTTTGAAACTTCTTCACTGGACGAATTACGGCCATCCTTTTAGACCCTACCAATGAGACTTCCATTCGGGGATGACATCATCTCAAGAGGAGCAAACACCAGCCATGATGATCGCGAAGGACCGTAGTCTACCTTTGTACATAGGTTTTGTAAACTCCAGAAATGCTAGATGCAGAAATGATCTGAAATTAATATGCTATTGTACTTTGCTCACTGTAATGTTGTCTCATTAAAGTCAGAGACCTGGTCTTGGTGTGCTTTACAGCCATATTCGATCCAGCAAGTGGTTTATTTCTTTCTTATTTTTGAATCAATAGAACAATTTCCCGACTGTGACGTGGAGAACATGACAATGCTAAACAGACAAGCAGCAAAACCTGTCAAAACTTCACTTTAAATAGATATTACAGTATAGCCCCCTACAGATGTACAAATAGTTAAACTTGATATTCATGGGTTTAAGGTTTAGAGGTAAAGATTAGGACCACGGCTGGAGTTTTTATTATGAGGGTTAGCTTAAAATAAATACAGGTAAAGATGATATATCAAGTTCAATGTAAGGAAAATTGAATAAGGCATATATGAATCATTTAAAGTGTACCACTTTGAAAACAGCAGTTACTCTTTCCACTGTGTGATCATAACATCTAGAGCAATAGACAGTAATCCCCGCTTTTCGTGGTAGTGAAAACAAGCATTGTGTTTTGGTTAAAAACATGCCTAAAAATGCCTATTTTAGAAGGTAAACCCTAAATATGCACCCAAATGTGCTCACCGAATACTTATTTTCATGTTAAACTCAGTTTAATGCATTACACTTAAAGAAAATGTAAAGTTAAATAAATAATCAGAATCAGAAAACTTTATTGCTTAAAAAAAAAAATTACCATTAGCGATTAGGTAATTAGATTAGCAGCCTGTGGCATACGAAAACAAACACTCCTACACAAAAGTAACGTTGAAAAAACTGTCTACCCACATGTTTAGACAGGGCACAGCTTACTAATACTAAATAAACTGAAATAACAGTTGAAAATTGTGGGGGGAGGTTTAAAACACTAAAATATGAGGACAAGACACGGAGGTCATGACACATACTGCAAGAAGTTATCAGTAGTAGTTTCGTTTTTACTTAAAATGACGTTTCGAATTTAACGCTCGAAGCTACATGAAAACAAACATTACCACCGACATCAGCGCCGAGATTGTAGAAGAAGCGCTACAGAATGGAATGAAACAAATTCTTGTTGCCTGGTGTAATCAAATATTACCAAGACTGTGGATTCAAACATACAACAGCATACATTTGTATATTCCAAATGTTGGAAATATTTAAATACTTTGTCAACTATTATCTGAGGCTTTGAAAATACTTTGTAATGTAATTTTGTCCCATTATTGCCATCATTTGAATCTGCACAGTGAATAAGCATTTATTATGAATGCACAAATAAGCTGATGCTAGTGGCCGAGTGGTAAGGGAGTTGTCCCTGCGATTAGAAGGTTGTGGGTTTGAATCCCAGGACTGCTAGCGGCACCACTGAAGTACCCTTGAGCAAAGTAGCGTCCCCACACACTGCTTCCTGGACGCCCCCTGTTGGTGGCAGCCCCCTGCTTCACTTGGTGAATGGGTTAAATAGGTTAAAGGCAGAGAAATAATGTCGCACTGTGTGCTGTGGTGTGTTCTTGTGTGTCTATAAGAGGCCACTTTAATTCAAACTTGGGTTTCGATGTCTCTCACTAGAACAAAGGCCAGCGTGACTCCACATGACCACATTATTGCCATCATACTGTGGCTCTACCCGCCTCAAACAAAGTCCAATAGGTCAAAGCGCTATCAAGATGTAGTCATGGATTCAGCCTGCACACACGACACAAACACACAATAAAGTGGTGTGAAGTCCCAAGAGAACACCTTCATTACTGTGTGGAATTGTGAGACAGAAAAAAAAAACCAAAAAAAAAAACAGGACGAATGAAATATTAAGTCAGTCTTTTATTAAGAAAATTACAAAATATTTCGGAGCAGATACTTTGCTACTTTTATTTATATATTTGCTAGTATCGTAGTAATATTCTCTTCATTTTACTGTAAGTGCTTCCCTGGACGTTGGTGTGCTCAGTTTGCCTCGGCTGATGTGTAGAACAGGTCTCCGCGCTGCCGTGCCGACCCTACGGCCTCAATGTGCTCTCGCAACGCCGTCTCCCAGTTCTCCGTCCGCTCCAGATGTTTACAGCGGGCTTCCTTCATCTCCAATGCTCTCACTGCATCTGGGAGGTCTAGAGTCAGGCCTGCCTTCTCTACTGCCTTCTGAAACTTGGCTGGAGAAGCTGTTGCAATGCAACACCTGAATAAAGGACAGTGTGTTTAATAGATGGTATAGGATCGAACTTAAGGTGCAATTACAACTACCAACACAACTACTATCAATAATATTAATACTGCTGCTACTACTATTGCTACTACTGCTACTAATAATAAATAGCGCTATCACTACTACTAATAATAAATAGCGCTATCATTACTTCTAATAATAAATACCACCACTACTAATAATTATAAATACTGCTACTACTACGACTAATAATAAATACAGCTATTACTACTACTAATAATAATAATACCTCTACTACTACTACTACTACTACTACTATATTCCGCTACTACTACAAATTCTAATAATAAATACTGCTATTACTACTCCTACTAATAAATTCCGCTACTATTACTACTAATACCTCTACTACTACTACTAATAATAAATACTGCTATTACTACTGGCAGTTGGTAGCCTAGTGGTTAAGGCATTCGTCCTGTGATCAGAAAGTCTGGGTTCGATTCCTAAGCTAGGCACCTCTGAGGTACCCTGAGTAAGGTACCGTCCCCACACACTGCTCCCCGGGCGCTGTGTTCGTAGCTGCCCCCTGCCTCACTTGGTGAATGGGTTAAATGCAGAGGAAGTATTTCGTGCTGTTCACACTGTGTGCTGTGGTGTGTTCACGTATGACCAGATTTTCACTTTTTGGTTTTTTTCCACTTTTTAACTAATAATAAATACCACTACTACTACTAATAATAATAAATACCACTACTACTACTATTACTATTACTACTAATAATAACAACAATAACTGCTGCTCCCACTACTACTAATAATAATTACTGCTACTAATACTACTACTACTACCAATAATATTAATAATAATAAAATAATTAACAATGAACAATAAATATTTCTCAAAGCTGGCATTACAAAACTAACTATACTAACTCCTAGCCAATCACATTACAGTGATACAGTTTGGTTTTCAGGAAAATCTGTATTAGACTGAATCCGCGAATGCTGATCCACAGAAAACTGAGGGGTTACTGTATAGTGAATGTAAAGCTCACATGTCTTTCACATGTATTCTTGTGAACTGTATAACCATATCCCCCTGAGAACCGGAGAAAAAAAGTGTTTCACAATTTCTGTTTTGTGTTATTTCCTATTTATCTGGGCCTAAAAACACCTTACAGTTTAAATTTCTTTGAATATATTTTAATTTCCCAGCATGTCCACTGTCGAGGACAACAGGACTCTACAGGACTCTGAATTTAGAAAATGAAAAAAAAAATAGCAGATTATATCTTTAGAGTGATATTAACCCAAGAACACATTCAGTTTGATCAAAACAATACAATTCTTTAACTCTTCTGTTGGTTGCAAGGAAAACGAAGCCTGTATTTCAGTTTAACAGTGAATTATAAGTCATAGAACATCCTCTGGATATTTTTGCTGCGAAAAGTGCACTCGTTCACTTGTTCAGCCGGGTAGCTCAGTGGGTAGGATACTTGCCTCCAGGCCAAGAGGTCATGGGATCGAATCCTACCTTCAGCACACCACCATTGCAAGACCCTTAACCCCAAGTTGCTCCAGGGAGACTGTCCCCTGTAGTTAGGCAATGAAAGTCGCTTTGGGTAAAAGCGTCTGCTAAATGCTGTAAATGTAAATAATCACTACAAAGTGTTTGCTATATAGGGGTGCTAACTAGTGAAGGAGGGGAGGCGGCGTTTAGTTAATTTCGGACACTCGGGATGTTGCGTTTTTACTGTTACTCTCCATGTGGACATCCGACACAGCTAGGTTGCATTCAGGATGAGAAGTATTTGAACAAACTTAATATTTCTATCCCCTTCAATATATTGATCTCTATTTGTGTTAACTGTAAAATCTGTGTGTATCTATTTCTTCTGCAGCACTGGAGTAGCCTAACTAACATGATGGGATTGCAGCATTTATTATGCAACATTTAAATACACATAAATTGTGGCTATACGAGTTACGCATGATAACTTGGATAAGTGTGTCTCTCCTTAGAGTATCAATGTAAACACCATGGATTTAAGGTGGAACGAAGAGTTACAGCAACCTAACGTCTCATTAGCCAAATTCAGCTTTCATGTATTGCTAAATTGCTGTTAGAAACATTTTACTCGTGAAGTAAACCCTACCTTAGCGTTTGCCTTCGTACTGTCTGGAGTTTGAAGTGGATTTTAAGTGGATTTTTCCGCCCATACGTCACATGGACAAAAGTATTGGGACACCTAACCATTTCGCGGGATAACAGTAAAACAAATCTGCAGTGTATGATGGTATATGTATGTTCATTAAGTGTACAGTGTCAGAATGTCACGCTGTGATTTTGTAGCAGAATAACTAGTGGGTGAAACTGATGGTTGGAATTTCGAACAACACTACACAATGGTTGATTCACTACATAGTGCCCTACATAGTGAACAAGTGCACTTTTTGAAGTGTTAGCTCAACTGCACTGGGCTTCAAATGGTCTACAAAAAAATCGGAGAAAACAACAACTTCGCTTGGTTGAGGCTGTATGGGGTTTGTGTGTGTGTAACCTCTTTTGCCCAGGGTGCACAGGGCAGTGGTAGTGATGCCAGAGAGCCACGGCCGTATGAGGACACACCAAATATTGATTTTCCTCCCAGCACCTCACCATGGTCTCCATTATACCCTCATCAGACACTGAGCCTGAAGACATTACTGAACACAACTGCACAGAGAGAGAGAGAGAGAGAGAGAGACAGAGACAGAGAGAGAGAGAGACAGAGAGTTTATTTTTGTCTGTATTGATTTCCATCTAGTATCAAACAGATTTGGTTTTAATTTTTTTATTTTCAGAGGTGTGGACAATTTTTACTTAAGCAACAATGAGCAGTTTAAAAGCTGCCCCTGTATTCTGAAGGTTGTGAGTTTGAATCTCAGGACTGCTAGTGGCACCACTGAGGTACAGTTGAGCAAGGTACTGTCCCCACACACTGCTGTGTTACTGCCTCCCCACTGCTTTACTTGGTGAATCGGTTAAATGGGTTAAATGTGCAATGGTGCGTTCGTGAGTGACTATAAGGGGCCACTTTTTTACATTAAAAACGCAGACCACAGATCAGTTTGTATTACTTGCCAGAATATGCAGCACTAGGTAATGCTACTCAGTTTTGACCTTCCCATGATAAAACGTTCCAGCGCTAAGGAAATACAGTTCACCCCCCCCCACACTTTAACGTGGATCTGCAGTTGTGGTTTCAGTCCATCGTGGATTTTTTCTGAGAACCGAACCAATAATTGTTCTCTGAAACCCCCGCACTAATGTGGAAACTGGATATATCCTCCACCTTTTTTTTACTTCTTTTGGCACAGCCTAAACATAAACAACCTGCATGAGGACGGGGGGGGGGGGCATTTAAGTGCGAAATTATTAAGAAAAATATAATTTACTACTTTTGTAACAAATATAAATGTAAATTCAGCCACATGTCCATATGAAAAATATATTTTAAAAAAACTATGAAAGTGTAAACGATACAGTACGAATACGGGTTTACCTTTAAAGGTAATGTATTAAACTGAGTTTAAAATGAAATTAAAGTGTACTGGGAGCGAATTTGGGGGCACACTTAGGGTTTACACTATAAAAACAGGCATTTTTAGGCATTTTTTAAATCACGTCACAACAACACGTTTTCCACTATACGCGGGTGCTCTTTGAACGTAATTACAGGATATATAAAAACACAGACCTCTTTGTGGATTTTCTCAGGCAGAGAGAGTCTGTGAGTCTTCTGGAACTGCTCCATCATGTCCTTTACCAACGCTCCATCCTTCCCTGATAAGAGCCAGAACACTCGCTCCATATTATAAGGGTCCTAAACAGATGCAAGGAACACAGAAGTTAATGACATTAAAACATTACACACATAAGGTCACGCAACACCACTAACACTGGGAGGGTGAGGCCTCCTCCAGGTCACATGAAGCCAAACACTGCCACTTTTCAAATAACATCGTTTGGACCGCATGACATACTTAGAGAATGAAAACTGATAATTGAGAGAGGGAGGTCCTTCCTACCCACTCAGAGAGAATGAGATCTATTGTGCTCGCCTCTACATGCAGAACTGAACGCCACAGGAAATCCTTTCTAGCTGTGGCCATGAGACCATGTATAACTCCTCTCCATTCTGAGAGAGAACCCTTTATGTTTTTAATTAATTATGCTCTTCTGAATTGGACTTCTGAAATATACAACTCAACTGTTTAACCTGTGGATTGACTGAAAGTAGGGATGCACTAAATATTGAACATTTCAACAATCACAACCTGCAGAGCCAGACTGGATTAGAGTCAACATCTCTGCCGTGTGGCGCATTTCAGTATATCTAAGAAAGACACGTGAAAAGCCGTTTGTAAAGGGCGCAATGCCGAAATTTCTAGAGGGGGTGCATCCACAAAGACTTTCTCAAAGTCGGGTTTCATTTATCATATAAAATCAAAACATCCTGATGGAGCTCAGAAGAGGCGAGACCCTTCCAGCACTCCCACTCCGTCTGTGTTTCTGAAAATGCAAGAAAGTTTTCCAGTGATTCCAGTTAATATATGGCTGCCAGTCTCCGTTTAATACACTATTTTGTTTTAGGCCTACAGAGAATGTTGTTTATCTTTCAGCAGTTTTTAAGCACTTGTTCTGAATGCACTGTGTTCATGCACTTTGTTCAGAATATTAAAATGCACTTGAATTCACTGGTTTTACGAGAGAAGATATTTAATTGTAACAGCAATATTACAATATTACAGATATTTAATTGTAACAGGTAAAAAGTGGTCAAGTAGTTAGGGCTCAGCAACCGGAAGGCTGTGGGTTCGAAACTCAACACCATTAGGGGCACCACTGAAGCACCCTTGGATGGGATAAATGGGTTAAATACAGAGAAAGAATTTCACACTGTGTGCTGTGCTGTGTTCAAGGGGCCACTTTACTTTACATCATCTGCTGCTGTTCTATTGCATTTGTTTTTATTGCGTTCACACTAAGATATTTTCATGAATCATTCTGCATTACTGATCTGCTGGTACAGTGCACTAAATCCAGCAATATCACACTTATTACACTACAATTCTTAGCACTGTGCTGCACTGCTGTCTACCTTTCATGTTTTTCTTTTTTCTTTTATCCTCTCTTGTTGGACAGAGCATACTAACAACACAAGAATTACCCTTGGGATAAATAAAGTTCTTTCTTATCTTATCTCTTATGGGCCAGAGGCTTAAACTCGTGATCTCTTGATGATAGGGCCGATGATTAGACGGTTCCGCCTCTATGGAGTCCACAGGGTCTACTAGAGCTGAGTTTCTCAACCTCTGGGCTTCGAAGGCTTTTGATTGGGCTGCGAATCTAAAATCAAGACATGCCATTGGTCCAAAACTGGTTATTTAATATCATCAAGTGGGCCTTGGCATCATGCTGTGATCGATACAGTCAAGCCTGAAATGATTCATCCTGCAGGCAAAATGTTACTTTTATTTAACCAGCAAGTTTCTTATTGATTGGAAATGACACAGGCGTCTCCCAGAAGATAATAAGATGTACAAGAGGAATCACTGTGGAGAAAAATATTTCTCTAATTTAATTTACATTTGAACAAAAAGTGACATGCCTAAATTCATACCTTCCCAATAATCAATAGAAAAGCCTTTATTGGCTTTTACAGCAATCAAACAGAGACTTGCACTCGAGTCGCACAAAGACTTGTGATTTGACTTTAGACTTGCCCTCAACGACTCGAGACTTGACTCCGACTCGGGTGCTGTGACTCATGAGTCATAACTCATAAACAATGTTAATTTCGTGGAATTATTTATTTATATCCCGCACTCTTTCCAACAACCCAAAAATGCTCTCTTCGCCCTGGTGTCCCATTACTTTTGTCCGAGGTGAACGGTTTGTCGTTGGAAAGCGGTCACCGAGCCCCATCTAACTGTGGAGTTTCACATTTAGAGTGAGAGATATATTTTTCATATTTAACATTTAGATTTAAGATCATTTAAGGCAGTCCTCCATGTTGGTGAGGGCATATCACAGCACACAGCCCCGCCCCCTGCTAAAGAACAGCCAATTGTAATCGCAGGGCGTGGCCAATCATCTTCTAAACATTTAGAGCTCAAGAATCCCACATTTAGAGTCACCATTTGTAAAAACTGCCACTCAGAGACTTGAGACTTGACTTGGACTTTGTAAAAATGAATTATGAACATCTCTGCAATCAAACGCTTCCTATAACTGCTGGGACAGTTTGCAAAACATGCTGGACATGCCACTTTTTGTTCAAATGTAAATAAAAGCTGAGAGATATTGTGGTGCCTCTTGTACATTGTTTTATTCTCTTCTGGGAGACGCCTGTGTCATTTCCAATCAAGAAGAAACTTGCTGGTTGAATAAAAGTAACTATGTCAGAATTTTCCAGGGTTATGAAGAATTCTGGACTTGACTGTAGGTGTTGAAAAGGTTGAGAAGAGTGAACCCACACTGGCCACGGAAGTTACAGCACCTGAATGTCAATGGCTGGAGCCAAAGTTTGCTTGACACTCTCTGCCATGGAGAAGTCTCCATTCTGAACGGTGCGCTGAACTATGTTGTTGGCATTCACCATTGCAACAAGCCTCAGAGGAACTCCCATTTGTTTCACAATGCATCCAGCTACAGTGAGAAACAACACAAACACACACATTCTCACACACACACACACACACACACAAACACACACATTCTCACACACACACACACACACACACACACACACACACACACACACACACACACACACACACACACACACACACA
>JBBPDC010016848.1:0-13068 GCA_037974485.1 Hemigrammopetersius urotaenia | reverse complement strand
CAGACTTAAAGGTGCGATTAATCGCGAGTTAACTATGGCAAACATAAGATTAATCGCGATTAAATATTTTAATCTACCGACAACCCTTATATATATATATGTGTATAAGACTGTCTGCTAACTTCAAATGCCACAATTCCAGAGTACATCCACCCTAATCCTGTAAACAGCACTGCATGACAAAGTCCATGTGAAGCTTTTGCAGGTTTGTTTGTAAGAGGAAAAAAAAAAAAACAGCCTCACTGTTTCAAGTCTAAAATGCTTGCGACACAGATCACGTGCATACATTATTCAAACACCTTTGATGGGCGTAACTGATGCATGACAGCATAGGAAATAATGGTATTATGTTACAGTGGAAAAACAAACCCGCAGCTTTAAATGCTTTTTGACCTATCCCAAAAAACAGGCGGGCCACATAAACCAAGAAGACCAGATAATCAAGTTTAAATATAAAAGAGAAAAACGAAACCTATATGATAAAGTAGACTCAGGGACAGGTCTAGTTTTGAGAGCAGAACAATGGTGTGTGCCATGTGTGTTGGGGTTCTATGGGTTAATGGGGCATTCTGGGGTAGTGTGTGTGTTATTTGTTGTTTAATAGTGTTTATAGCACAGATTTGTATCCCTCAGTTTCTTTAGTTTGACAGAAGACCATGTTATATCCATGACGTGTGTTCATTCATCTGTGTTCTCTTACCATAGTACCCTGCATAAACCACTGGGCTTATATATTGCATTCGTCAGCCAATCCTGACTACTAGCCTAGCCACTGATCTGTAGACCAAACAGACTTCTCAGCTGAACAAAATTTAAAAAAAAAAAAGGTGAAATGAACAACAGAGGCAAGCTTTTTTCTTTTAGACCAAGAAAAGACACCAAAGTGAGACACCAGTTTCAGCATTACGCTTGTTGTCTTCTTTATCTGAGTCATTTCTGTAGTTTAGGCCACTCTCTGTGGTGTAATGATGATTATTATACGGCTGCGGTAAGATTTTTGGGGTCCTTCTGAATCCACTTGTAAAAGTAAATAAATAAATCACACTGGAATCCCCTTCTTGAAGAATTTCCTTCAAAACACCTCATCAGAAGGTGGTTTGCTCAGTTTATAAAACACAAAATCTTGCTCTCAAGACGGCAGCACTGCAAGCAGGCATGTTTACAACAGATGAAACGATGATCTTGACCAATGTGTCCTAGACTACACAAAACTAGACAAATTTAGAAGGTTTTCTTAAAAGCCATAATTCAACAAACTTTAAAGTAAATGTGTGACAGTTCTCCTGTAGGCTAACTCACCAGACACACCCCCCTGCACTCCCATAAGATAAACAGCACGGCATGGCCTCAGAAAAGCGTTACTCTTGCATATAACAGCACCCAGAACAGAAGGCCATTCATTTTGTCCTCTCCTATTCACCCAATGAGCAAAACACTCCATTCAGTGACAGGAGCTGGACGAGCAGCACTGCAGCTGATTACCACTGAGCGCTCTGGAGCTAATCACAAACTTTCACACGCGTGCGTTCACAAGTGAACAGGGGTTCCTCACACCCCACCCCCCCTTACTCACCCACTCTGGCCTGGTATTTCCTGACCCGGCCCAGGGAAACCACGTCAGCCCGCTGCCGTTTAATTACCGCGGGGATCCACGTCAGCCTGAGGCCTAACAAACAGGCAGGCCGCCGCACACAATACTAATGTAACTACAGGGTTCTAAGAATAAGCCAGGAATGCAGAGTGAAAAACAATGCACAGCCAGAGGACGCGCAGATTCCTACATCTAAACCAGCTGAACTGCCGGGGTGGCCAATACCACACTGTCACAGTGCAATAATAAGTAACAATAATAACTGTGTAAAAACTGCAGTAACTCTACAGTAACAAGTAATGGGGTAATGCCCCGACACTGATTCAGTTACCTTGCTTTATTCATTCAGTCATGTGATTTTATTTAAAAAAAAAAAACAAAAAAAAAAAACACTGTACTCATAACTTCATAACTATTTAAAATGAGTCACTGCTTTATTGAAGCATGTCATCCATTCCCAGTGTGCTTCCAGACTGCAGTATTTGGCCAGATTGCCCACACTTACTGCTACATGTCAAGTATTAGCATTCATTTAGTTGTTTGATTATCTTTTTGGAAATATAAATATTGTAACCATTTAAAATGTGTTACTACTTTGCTGCTACACTTAGTCCTTTCCAGCATTGCTTCCAAACTCCACCATATCGCCCACTCTTACTGCTCCTTATCCTGTTCCTGCCAATATTAACAATAGCTGAAAGCCTACTAAAACATGTCACTCAGCGGTAGGGGTGAGTCATTGTCATGTTCCTCTCTGCTTGAACTTGATGGACCATTAAACAGCAACTAAAACGCTTACAGGTTCTGGCAGTAAAAGTCCACAGCGTTCTGTATGTGCGATGGGCTGGAAATGTTTGAGAGATGAGGGCAAACACTGCTGTCAGAGGTTTCGAGTAATGACCACAACTTGCTCTATTTTTATTTCGCCAAGAACATCCGGCTGAACTGCCTCTGAAAGATTAGCTATGATAGAACAGACATTAAACCAAACACAGTAAAAGCGACCAACCAGATGAGGCCGTAATGGAGACATCATTGTAAATGAAGAGTGAAAGACTGACTGCTCAACCAGCCTATCAGAGTGCAGCTTCACACAGGACCATGGTAGTGAACATTATTCACGTTTTACTAAGAATCTAATTAAAAAGGCCCTAAATGTGAGTCATTTTCATGCTCAACAAACCACAACTGATAAAGACTTTAATTGGGAGCGAACAGCTTTCCTGAAAAAAGAGAAAACAAACAGCTGATGAGTCACAGAGTAACAAAAACACCTGCCCCTCCCCCAGGGAAAGGCCTCTACAGCACTAGATCAATGAGGCCTCGAGCTGCTTGGCAACCTTCGTCCAACACAAGTTCCCTGGCCTAAGCGAGCTGTGTAGTTTGTGCCACGTGGAGAACGGCCAAGAACTAAAAGCCCCTTTCTCCAGTCACTGACCTAAACTGGATCATGCAAGCATATTAGATGAGCCAAAGTGTTTAAGGACTGTTCATGCCATTAACGTGGTCTTTTCTCTGTATACTACATCCAGAAAGGTCCGGATTCCGACTGCCTCTTGTGACAGAACACCCCTCATTAGAATTATCACCAGTTCAGAGGGTCTTCTAACAAGCACTGGTTTTGAGTGAAAATCAATGATAAGCTTTCACAGATGTATGTCTTGGTTCCACACAAAAATAGAGTAAAATTCCTTTACTATCAAAGCTGCTTTGAGAAAGATAACTGGCAAGAAAAAGGAAAATCACCAGTTTACTCATAAAAGGCATAAAGTAGTACACAAGTTAAATGAATAGCACAAGAAAAGAAAATTTACACCATTTTATGCTAAAACTCCCAAAATGCAGATCAGTCAAGACATGCCTCTGTTCAGAGCTGGAGATACAAGAGTAAAGTTTCAATAGCCACCCAAATCTCACCTAACATACAAAATAAACTTCCCTTAAGTTGCATCAAGCTCTTCATTAAGGTGGCAGAGACGTGTCCATGTGAAATAGGATGCAAACAACAGAAGAGGGCTGGGGATGCCTGATCTTGGATCAGACACCTCCATATTTACAATGGCAACGGTCATAAAAACTGATTCTGCATCGCCACTTCTACTTGTGAAGTAGCGTTTTAAAACAGACCTTGTTATCTAAAACGTTTGAAATTTTTTTTATAGCTCACGGTACCTCACATCCGCACGTCTGTTCCATCTTACTGAAGAGCTGGATACGGTTTAAATGGGTTGAGAAAAGGTTTAATTATCCAATTAGGAAATGCTTTTGGTGATTACTGACTATACTAGTGTTATTTTGACCCAAATACTTTATGTTCCCAGAACTACATGAACATTTCACCAAAACGGCCACAGTAATCAAATCACGCACATGTTGTAGTCTTTTGCGATATCGGTGCTACAAGGCTGATCTGTAATCTGGGTGATTACATTTGAGCTTAAAAGTAGAAACATTCCGAAGTTCTTGTCAAACACAAATATTGCTAAAAATGAGCAGAAAATTGCAGTTTTAGTACCGAAAAAGCAACATGTCTGGAGTACTGTGTAATGAAACACTCAAGCACGTACATAAACGTTTCTTTCTTCATTATGTGAAAGAGGAGGGTGTGTGGGTAATGGAATGCTAGGAGACTGCAGGTACGAGCAGAGGGCCTGGCAGAGCTAGAGCTGCATATTTCTCAGTGCCCCGAGAAAATAAACCCCTACTTAAGCCCTTTTCTGAGCTCACTAAAACTCATCTTGAATAACCCGGGCTGAAAATCGTTCTCTTCATTTTTGAACACTGAACAAATGCATTTGTTGTGACCATTTTATCACCGTTTGAAGTGGATAGGTATCATTTGCAGAACCAACTATTTTTAACTGTTTACAATAATAAGCAATTGCTTTCCTCAGTGAACGTAGTCTCTGAGAAAACCTGTTGCTATGGCAAGCAAAATATCCAACAAGACAGATTAAACATGACAGACTGATATAGACTCACCATATGTCCAAAGTCTTTTCAACACTTTCAAGTGTTGCACAGAAGACACAGGTCTTCATCACACACAGCTATAATCGCCGCAGAATTGAATGGGTTGCTCTGGAGCCCCCATAGATGAGCCCATGCCCACCTTGTCCAATGTCTGGTTAAATTAGTATAAAGCATTCCAGTATTGAGCTTTTCTAGAGTGATGGAGATCCATGCAGCTCCTCTGGGAGGAAAAGTAGTGATGTTTCAGACCCAGACCTAATCATGCAACATCAGTACCTGACTTCACTAATCGCTGCTGAATGCAATCAAATCCTCACAGCAATGTTCAATCATCTAGTGTAAAAGTCGCAGTGTTTTTACAGCAAGGAATAGGGACAATCTCCCCATCAATACCCTCGACTTCAGAAGAACACTAAATGTCTACAAACTTCTGGACATGTAGTGTTCAGGGTATTATTGAAATTGACTGTGCTGTCACCCAGCTGATAAATGAAAGATACTCAAGAGTGTCTCAAGTCCTGCAGAAGTCATGTTTATCCAACTCATACAATAAGTCATTCATTCAGCGCCCAGTCATTCAACATTTCCGGGGCTAAGAAGTGGGACAATGGTGACAAGACCATCAAATGGTAGCTTTGATTGTCGTCCAAATTAAACACCGCCATTCGGAACATTGTTTATTCTGGTTCGTGTGGCTGATACGCGGCATACTGAACTAAGCAGGTTGAGATAACTCTCAACAATTGTAATAATGTAATAAGCATCTACTTCTTTTCTGCTAAAGTGATTTTGTATCACTGACCTGATCTTAAGTGTCGAACTCTGTTCACAATTCTACTTTATCTTTTGCTCCTTAAGACTGAATTACTGGTTTGTCACTTTCACAGACAGACAGATGGTCATCATCTCTGCAACTCAACCGTCCGCTCTCTCTTCCCACACATTACAGAGGCGACTCGATAAAAAATAAGTAAACAATCAGTAACAAGCCCCTGATCAAGCAGTAAAAAATCTGAACACACACAGTACGCTGGAGATTAACGGACTGTTTGAATCATACCAGTATTTTAAAAACCGCAGGAGAAGAGGAGCCAAATTCCAGCTTTAAAAGAACATAATAGACATAATATTATTATTATTATTATTATTATTATTATTATTATTATTATTATTAAGAGAATATTATTGTTGTTATTGCTATTATTATTACTATGCTTAAGAAGTACAGTTGTGTGATTGCAGAATAAGTAGGACTCCTAAAGAAAACAATACTTATAATTTAAACAAAAAATACAACTTAATACGTGAACCACTGAACTCTAGGCTTTTTATTCATCATTTTATCCATTCATGCTATTAATTAGTGGTGTGATGAGACACTCAGTTCAAGATTTCATTTGAATCATGATGCTGGGATTGGATATTTCCAGAATATTTGAGCAGTATAATCAATAAAGTTAAATGCATATCTAATAAAACTAGAGCTGTGGGGCAGAAGAATATGTGAATGAACATGTCGGACGGACATGTCTGACTGGGTTATTAAGAAAGTGTCAGATGTTTGCATTACAGTATGTACAGTATACAGTTATTATATTTGTATTTGAAGTTGTTATAAGACTTGATTTTGACATGTATTGCTTTCCATTAGAGACTAAACAACCCAAAACAGAGACATTACCTGTTGTGTTGCCATTAAGCTGCATGGTTTGTGCCATGGCTGTAGCTGGTCACTCTAAAGCCCACACAGTTGTTAACTGGGTTCATGCAATTGCCATGCATCAAATTCAGCTTATCCTGCAACCTGTTAAACAGACAAAAACACACAGAATGACACAGTAAAGATCATGCAACTAACACTCGAGTCGCAGCCTGCAGGCAAGGTCAAAAGCACAAAGACATACAGCATTCACACAAACACTGTTAGGACTTGGCATGCTCGAGTTTAGTGTTTGTAGTCAGTTCTCACATGATATGGTCTGGTTTCAAAACAGTGCATAGTTTACATTAAACTACAGGGAAAACAAAGTTTGGATGACTAATCTGGGTCATAACATAGCATTACCAAAGTATATGTGCATGTTTTACTTTTGTTTTTTAATTAGCTGTTTCCCGTCAAACCCACTGGGTATGTATGTATATATTATTCGTTTTTAATTAGTTGCCACCGTTGTCTTTTTTATGTCTCTGTAATGCCTTTGTGCTGGTTTATTTGCTTACAATTCAGATCCCTGTGTCTGTGATTGCTATGGGCTGGAGTCAACATAATAAAATGTTAAAAAAAAAAATCATTGCTTCCAGATAAGAGGAACATTGTACATTCTGTGTAAGATATTGGCCCATATCAAAGTTTATTGAACATTAGCACAGAAAAGAAAATCAGGTAACAGTTTTCAATGTCATGTGGCACAATTCCAATCGCATGTGATATAATTAACAAAATAACAAATAAAACCAGGGACACCCTGGCTACACATCACAGACCCTGACAGCCCTGACCCTAGAGACCCTCAAAAAAGATCATATTAAAACTTTTCATTCCGAGTTTCTACTAGAAACCTTGGTTCAAACCAAGAACCCTTTAGAAAGCTTTATATTATTGAGTGTCTCAAGTCTAAAGCCTGAAAACAACAGAACAAAACCACAAACAGAGACTAACTGCATTTAGCTTCCTAAGCCAAAGGAGTCCCTAAGAAAATGCACTTCATTAGTGGAATTTCCTGCCTTCTTTATGTGTTTGGGATCATCAGTTGTGAGGGTCGGGTTGGTCCACAGTTAGTGATCCTGTTCCACTATGGTTCTACTCCACATTATGGCAAGAACCACTGAACTAAAAGAAACAACAGTCCCTCATTACCTTATTACAGAACATATACTCTTTTTGTTTACTGCATAATTCCATGTTCCTTTTGTTTGTTTTCAATATTAATCTGCAATGTAGAAAAATACAAAGAAAAAAAAAAACATTGAATGAGAAGGTGTGTCCAAACTTTTGACTGTACGTCACATGAACAGTGGAAAAATCAATGCACCTCCGCTCTTCTTACAGATGAACTAATGACCTTTGAAATGTTGAACATAAACATATGCTTCCACCGCACACAAACAGATCCATTCAGCACCTTTCCAACGCTGTGTTTGCTTACACAGATGCACAGTGTAGTACGTGTGGAAAGGCTGGATCAATGCCGGCCTCATCGCTAAGCACAGCGGAACCCTTTCCCTGCCTTTTAAGTGCCAGGCAACAAAACAAGGCTCCATTCTACACTGGCACCCGAGATGGGATGAAAATAAACACGGGTGCAACTCTGAATGTAATGGGGTCAAATATAGATGCTGAATGTGGGTTAATTAGCTTTACACTCCGTAAGCTCAACAGCTGTTTTATCTCTAAAGCAGAAAAACAGGGAGACAGGCTTGATTTCATCAATCAGGAGGTTGTACGGAGGCCTTTGACCGCCTCATCCTGATCACGTGAGCCACAACCATTCAATTCAAGAGCCAAAGTCCAGTACTGGGGCGTAAACTGTACAGCAGGCCATACAGAAGGCACTGGTGGTGCAGTGAAGATGTTTAAAATGATGCAGAGACACACAAGACATGTGCAGGCCAGACAGAGGCTGAGGGCACAGCATGTTCTGCCTCATAAATTCCTGAATGAAGAACAGCAGGAGGAAGGAACGAAGGAGATCAAAAGATCATGTTCTTAGAAGTGCAGAGACATGGCACCACTACTTAAAACGACTGTTTGGCTTAATATTTAACTTACACAATTTTCTCATTACTCTAAACGCAATCGGCACCAAACATCTTTGGTGTGTTTCTTTGTTTTTCCACTGCACTTATAAAACTTAGCCAACAAATAATAGAGGTGCACAGCTACCAGTTAGCTTGTCAGCTAACCTTAACAAGGGCTACTACCACCACTGCTTTTATCTCTACAACATATTTGTGTTCAGTTTTATGGGTAATAGTAGTGTCAGAAACAATATATGCAAGTATATTTGAGTCCACGTATTTTAAGACAAGTGTGCAGTTCTTTAGGCAAGCAGTTTACACACTGCTAATGGCTAACAGCTACCACAACATCTTAGCTACACCAGCCTTGTAGCTTCAGTATAAATCTGAGGACGCAAACGTTCAGTGTCTTCAGTGACTTAACAGCTACATTTAGCATAAGAGGACAGTTGTAAAAATCTGGTTTTGCCAGACAAACTGTTTAAAATGTTAAAAAGAACTAAATTATAGTGATTAAGGAACTGTAAACACATGACCTGCACTATTGTTTATCTGTTTGGGGAATTCTGTGAAGTGTCCTCTCAAGAACACTCAGGCAGGAACGCACACAAAACTCTCCATACAGCGCAAAGTGACTTAGTATAGGCAAACCTATGACATACTGGAGGAACAGGTTTAGAATGCTTTCTTTTCCCAGTATTTTTTTTTTTTACTAATTACACTCCACTACTAGCTTGAAAACAATTAAACCAACGGAAGCACACTGACTTGAAAATGATAGTAATAGATACTTTAGATATCCTTTCATTTACTTTGTATTAACAGCTGTTCACAGCTAGTTATCTTTATTGCACATTATTTCTTATTGCTGGAAAATAAGACTATACATTATTGTGATAAATGATGTATTTAATGTAAAAAAATACATAATTCTAAGCATATTGTTATACTATTAGTACTTACATTTACAACATTTGGTTTTTATCCAAAGCAACTTCCATTCCCTAACTACAGGGGGCAGTCTCCCTGGAGCAACTTGGGGCTAAGGGTCTTGCTCAGGAACCCAGTGGTGGTTTTGCTGAAGGTAGGAATCGAAACCATGGCCTCTTGATCCAGAGGAGAGTATCCTACCCACTAGGCACCACCACCTTACCCATACGTAAACACTTTTTGGTTAATGAACAAGCTTGGTCATATCAGCAACATCTACTTCAGTGTTAGTGAAGTTATTTAAAACACCACCATGTGTAAAAACCAACAGTAACTGCAAACACTTAAAAAACAGAAATTATGATATACAACTACAGCATCAACCGACAATAAATCAGCAAACAGAAACTGAAGAAAAATTCATGCATGCCATCAGCAATTTACAACTTTAAGGTTTTCAGAGAAGCACGTTCTATCTTGGAACTTGAGCAGCAGGCTGCCATGCGGTATTTTCACCGCAATACGACTGACTGTTTAAAAATAAAAGGGCCTATTGAATTACAACAGTATTTCTGGTGCATCAAAGTTGCCTGCTTTATACAACACAGGCTGGTGTTCTGGACCTTAGTCTGGACACACATGGATTAAATTAGAATGTTCAGAGGGTCTCCATTTAAAACACCCTTTTAGTTAAAAGCAGTGCATCTTAAAAACCTTTTAACTCTAAAACGACCGCAATAAAACGACTGGACAATAATACGTTGTCAGGGTGTTTAATATACTTTTAAAAAACGTAAGTACAGAACAGATTGCACGTACCGTTCGCTTTCATCCTAAAATCCCCCCAGTTCAGCTGCAGGTAGGCACAGGAATGGTCTGACCATCGCCTTGAACTAGACCACCCAAAGTAATACCCTATTTATTACATCCAGGATTAGACGAGTTACTCGGATGACAGTGAAATGATCTAGGTCCTATATCAGGAAACGAGACATCCAGACTGGATCCTCAACAAGGCCCCCAGGTGGAAGGGCCAAATGGACAAATCAGACCAAACACAGGCAAACAAAAACAACCAACTAATGACAAAGTTTATTGGCAAGTAAGTTTTACTTACAAGCTACAGAAAGTTCTTCAGCTGCACAGTCAGCCCTGGACAGCTTACGAACCCACTGACAGCTCAAAGTGACGCCCTGAACACACCTATATGAACACCCAGCTCATAAAAGAGCAACAGTGGTTGAGCCCAGACTTGACTCCAGGAAAGTTCATTTAAGTTTAAGATGTAGTCACTCAAAGTCCTTCCCTGAGAGAGTATCATGTCACAGAAAAGATTGGAATGATCATAAACTTCCTCACCGGGACACATGGGATACGGACCGGTTTGGTCACATGACACTGGGTCGGTCACAGATTGCTGCTTATAGCAAGAGGAACCATGTCCTTGCAGGCAAGACCCATCGATCATATTGTCATCTTTTTATTAAATAAACCAAAATAAAAACTACAAAAAAGTTTAGTTTCAAGTACTGAACTGAACACCTTTTTAAGAACTGCAGGCAAATAAAAATGTTCTTTAAAGCACCATTTTAAAGGAAACGACAATCCATCAGAATAAGAGAAATGCTGCAGTGTTTACAGAATATTAATAGAAAACAAATTTCTTGTTCACTCAAACAAAAAGGCAGTAATTACCTTTGACGTACTTCTAGTAGTGTTTTGCCATTATTGTTGGAGTGTTGATAACAGCAGTATTTTTATACTTATCCTCATTAAATAAGATGTGATTCAGGTGATCACTAATCAGTATCATTAAGCAGAATGAGGTGCTTGTGTAGGAATTTAAGAGACACTGGAATGGCACTGGAAGAGACACTGGAATATATATATATATATGGCAAAAGAATGTCCATTTGTTTGTATGTAACAGCTTTGCAATTCAAGTTATACAAAGCATGCTATGTAATAAGAGGTATGCTGTACAATCCAGGCTTTGACCACCATGTCTCCATATTGCTAGTACACATTAAATTGTTGTACAAAATATTTTCTGAATATATTTTTACACACTGGCTTGAAAATTCAAAATGTTAATTTTGTTGGAAACATCAACCGTTGCATCCAATCATATTTATTACAAGACACAAAACTATGCGAAAGTACATCTCAAAGTTAGAGGAGAATGGAGAGCAGTTGGGATGAATTATCTTCAACGCCTGGAGAGAAGCGTGCGTGTTAACAGGGTCAGCTACATTCCACAACTCCAAAGAGCCGAGGGCAAGCTGGCATGACGAGGCAGTCACCTGCAGCCATAACTCCAACCTGACGCACGGCACAAGCGCCAAACTGGAGAAGTATGCAGGCCCATGCAAAGCATAGCATGAAATGGTAGTGTGTACAGAGAACTAAGGCATGAGTACAAATACACCGATATTCACAAACACACCAAAACCCAGTTCTGTTCAAATATCTATGCATATCTGCGCTTTTCCCACTCTCTTCTTACCTGTCACAGCTTGCACGTCGCTCAGGAGGCATAATTCTCACAGGCTCATGAGAGCAGTTACAAAAAATATAGCTCTTTCAACATTCTTTAAAAAATAAAATACATCCACCATGATTTGCACTGAATTCCTTTAAAGTAACACCCAAGTTATGATAATTGCTGTTTATGCAAAGTGTACATGGGTGTATCAGAATTTCAAACTGGTTCGGAATTTCCAAGAACACACAATTGAAACCGACAGCAGAATGTACCAACAATCTCGATCTTCCTGCCGTTCTGCCTTGGTTGCATGTCTAAATCAGCTGAGCAGAAATCATAAACTATACTAAAAACTCAGAAGATACAATTATACAGTACCTAGAAATGCCTGCCTATTTAAAAGACACAAAAATGCTTCATTAACCAGTTATTCAGGACTACTACTATCTGCTAGATTATATTAAAACTGGCTGCTGAGTGAAACAACTGTTGGCCAACAGACAGCGGTCCCAACATCAGGAGACTATGAGTTCGATCACTGGTGATAGCACAGTCATCTCTGACTATGAAACTGCAACTGGCCTGTCCTCTCTCTGGGTGGGCAGGATGATCCCCCATCTACCTGCTCACTGACTGCTTTGGCCTGATTCCAGTAACAGCAGTTGAAAGGTGGCGCTTCATGTGTCTCGAACTATGCAATCAGGGAAGTCCTAGCAAGTGGCTACATGGTGAGGGGAAAAAACACTCCAATAACTTTATAGTGCTTTACAGATATTATGCTTATGGTTTATTGTAAATGTGCAATATGGTGAAATGTTCTTATGGGTGCTCAAACATGTGGATCACTACTTAAGTCAATATTACTGATCTACTACTGATCTCTATGTGCAGTAACATACTTCAGCTGATTCAGAATGCAGCTGCGAGGTTAGTCTTCAATCTTCATCAATTCTCACACACTACGCCTGTACTACAGAACCTTCACTGGCTCCCTGTGGGCTCTACTGCAGAACCTTCACTGGCTCCCTGTGGGCTCTACTGCAGAACCTTCACTGGCTCCCTGTGGGCTCTAATGCAGAACCTTCACTGGCCCCCTGTGGGCTCTACTACAGAACCTTCACCGGCTCCCTGTGGGCTCTACTACAGAACCTTCACTGACTCCCTGTGGCCTCTACTACAGAACCTTCACTGGTTCCCTGTGGGCTCTACTACAGAACCTTCACTGGCCCCCTGTGGGCTCTACTACAGAACCTTCACTGGCTCCCTGTGGGCTCTACTACAGAACCTTCACTGGCTCCCTGTGGGCTCTACTGCAGAACCTTCACTGGCTCCCTGTGGGCTCTACTGCAGA
>JBBPDC010016837.1:0-13069 GCA_037974485.1 Hemigrammopetersius urotaenia | reverse complement strand
GTAGGATTTAATTTGCTTCAGGGGGATCCTGTCCAGTTTAGAGATCCGAGTACAGCAGAGCTTTTCTTTCTGATAAATGGCCTCAGTGCCTGAAACAAAAAAGTGCAGACACTCAGATAACAGATATTACTCCTAAAGTATAAATTTATTTTGTGTTATTTAATAATTTTGGGCCATTTCTGTTCTGTTTCTCATGAAATCTGGCAAAGTGTAAAAGACACATGGTTTTTCCAAATTAAGAACACAAGTGAAGAAACAAAAAGTGAAGAAAAAAACTGGAGAAACAAGGTTTTGCTCCAGCAGTGGCAATTCTGATTATACTGTAACATTCACAGAGAGGCTTATCCTAACCTGGATGGGGGACACAAACAGTCCCAGAACACATAGGGAACTTATGGAGAAACACCCTGGACACACACACACACACACACACACACACACACACACACACACACACCTAGTCCACCTGATCTGCAGGTCTTTGGACTGTGGGAGGAAACCGTAGTTGATATTGATTCACCAGTGAGTTTTAGGAGCCATTTACAATAACGACAGTACTGGTGTTTATAATCACAGATATATACTGAATACTCACCAGAGACCAGCTGGAGACAGCAGAACAGCAGCAGCAGCAGCAGAGTGATAAGGTTCTTCATCCCAGCAGAGCAGCTGATTTCACACCCAGAGAGACGGAGAGTGAGATGCAGCAGAGGAGAGGAGAGAAGAGTCCAGTGCTGAATTAGTGACCTGGGCTCCATCATTTATACACTGAGTAGGAGACGGCAGAAATCCCCAGCTGTTTTTCTTCTGTTCTTCTCAGTATCTCCTGTTCCTGAGAGTTCCTCTTCTGTGTCCTCAGCTATTTTCAGACTCTGCTTAGAGTCCGAGAAACAAAGACTACCTTCTATTTCTACAAAATAAAGAATTGACAGCTGCTGCTTTTGGAGAAATATGCCAAATGTAACCAGTTATTCGGCCCATTTAAAATCCAACATCTGCACCAAGTTTGTAGATACGATTACGTCCTGAAGAGTTCAAGTCCTTAGAGACTGTGCCAAAAAAAATCAGAAACCACAACCCACTTTTCTAAACCAGTTTTTCATGCTGATTTCAGATCTGCTTTCAGAGTTTTCTGTCACATCAACTTTTTGAATGAAGAGTAATATTAGATCTGCAATAGACTTATATGGTGTTTTATTAAAGCGCAGCACCAATCAAGAACTGTTTCAATATTATCACTGTGAAGTCAGACAGGCCACACTGTGGCATAGATATAATGATCAGTGTCAGTCAGTTACCACTGTTTCTTCAAAAACATTCAGCATATGATTATTATATGATCATGATACCAACTATCATGCAGAATAGAACTAGCTTCATCACAAACACTGTACCTGCAGGAAAAACTAAACACAGATCTGAAATCAGCATGAAAAACACTACAGAACCCACAGAAACTGAGCTCTGATGATTTTGACCAGTTGAACTGTGGTAGAAACAGGGAAAGGTGGAGATGTGGAATTAAAGTGTGTGTTGGGTTCCGAGGCCTATTTAACAGGGCCGGGTTGGAGACTGTGCTCTGACTGCAGTTCCCACAGGCCACAGCTGAAAACTTCAATAAAACAGTGACGCCGCATCTTTCAGAGTCTCGCTCCGATTCCCCACGGGCAACAGTGCAGACACTCTAAATGTGTGGAGGTCAGGTTAGGTTAAAAGGCCCATGTCACAACAAATCTTCCTTGCTTTTGAAAATTAAAAAAAAAAAAAAAAAGTGTATTATGGGCCATTTTGGGGTCTGGACTTTTTGTGATGTCAGTTTACCCAGTTTACCCAGTGGGTAAACACGATTTCACCCCACCTACACCTTTATAACTAGTTAACAGCCCCTCTAACCAAAGTGACACCTGTCTTTATTTAAAAATATATTGGGGCTGTTTTTGGTACAGGAAAGCATCTAACTCTGTATAGGGGTGTGTGGGTGTGTGGGTGTGGGTGTGTGTGTGTGTATGTTCAGTGTTGAAGACATCTTAGAGTAGTTACTATTTTATACTTGCATTGTAATATTAAATAATCTGTCTAATGTCTAAATGTCTTTATTATTTAGTGTCTTGTGTTGCAATATTTACATTACATTACATTCATTTGGCAGATGCTTTTATCCAAAGCCACTTACAATATGAGGAAACACTCACGTTTCAGGACAGTGTGAGAACCAGAGGATAGTTCTAAGACCTAAACTCTTTATGTAAGAGTAGTGCTAGAAGATAGACAGTGCGTTAGGAGAGGAGGTGCTCTCTGAACAGATGTCTTCAGTAATTTTTTTTGAAGATAGATGTCACATCCCCCGTGGTTAAATTCAGTTAAATGACTTTTAAATTGAAACACTGTCTTTATGTTCACAACAGCTGTTTTGTGTTTTAGTTAACTGAGTACGGAGAGTGTCCTTGATTTGTTTTAGTATTTAAGTTCCATCGTTTCACAGTTTAGTTGTCTTTCGACCCTCACAGTAGCTTTAGGTTTTGTGCTCGTTCAGATTTCTTCTGGGTTTAAGTTCTGGCCATCGTGCCTCCTTTGTTTTGAGCATAACTATGCAAGTCTGCGCTTGCGCCTCTTTCTTGGATGGGCAAAGCCCAAACGTGACAATAGAGAGCTGGGTGCTGACCCAGATTCTATTCTATTTTATTTTATTCTTTTGTATTATTTTTCCTAATTTTGCTGCTCTTAACTTTGTACTGTCCACCTTCTGCCTTGACCAAGCAAATTTCCCACTTTTGGGACAAATAAAGGTTTATCTTGCCTTTTATCTTAAATGTCATTCTGTAGGCCAGAGTTAGTAACTTGAACATAATTTGGGCAGCTATGCATAGCCAGTGTAGGTCAACCAGCAGTGGGGTGACATGGGACCCTTTGGATTAGTTTTGTACTTAGTATTTATTGTATAGTAATGTTAAGTATTTTCTGCTTCAGATTTCATTAAATGCCATTTGGTGTCATACTTTAAACATACAATAAAACTATGAATTTTGAATCCTGAAATTTTAACGTAATATTTGTAAGGAACATCGTTCCGGCTGATTTCCGAACATCAGTGGTGGTGGTTTTGTAAAAAAAAAGGAAAAATCTGTTGTTTCATACTCAGCTAAATCATGAACTAACTGAACACGACTCTGAACTGAACAAAGAGAGGACCAAACTGAACTGAGACAAGGGCATATTTGTAGTATGTTTGTAGCACACCTGAGCCTGGACTGACTAAAACTGATGGAGTAAAACCAAGAAAAAATAAAGTAATAAAGTATTTTTCTTCTGAATATTTTTCCTGGAAAAGGACTTGTTGATCCATCTCAGTGCAACGAGGTTTTTTTTTATTTGCTCCTTCCTCAGCCTTGATATTTCCACATGCCTAAATCCGCCCTATACTCACACTCAGAGCCCACTTTGTCGGTTTACAGTGGCCAAAACAGTTTATCTGCCCACTTGACTTGACATCAGTGGAAACAGACCGTCATGCGATCAGGCACAGTGGGGTGTGGGTTTTTACTCTCGTCAGTGTCACTCTGGAGCTGTGAACATCGCAGCAGCCAACAGAAGCTCGGTGGTCGGAAACTGGTCACTAATGAAGGGCTGAAAGGCAAATTGTGCACAGAAAACCATTACCAACTCTGCACCTACATCATGGAGTCCCAGCAGGGCAGCTGAGTCTATATATATATATATATATATATATATATATATGTCTGTGTGTCTGTCCAACTATCTATCTATCTACATAATAACTGATAAACTGATAAAATAATAACTCTATAATAACTCCTTTAGGAAAAATCAATGACCAGAGCTCAGAGTTTCAATCTGTAAAGCCTGTTTATTCAGAATTAGGATATTCTATCTGTCTGCTGTCTGTCTGTCTGTCTGTATTACTGTTTGTATTACTGTCTGTCTAATTTGAGACTCTTCATTATTACTGATCTTCTACATATACGTATGTTGCTGTTTCTGTTTCTCCGGGCAGATTCTCAGTAGAGGCAGAGGTGATGTTTCTGCATAGAGAAGAGGAAGGATATTACAGCATTACACTTGGAGATGGGCCATACTGAGAAACGTGTGATGTGTTGGGGATTTCGCCTCATTGTTGTATAAAAGACAGGGTTCTGGATGCTCAGCAAGCACTCCTCTCTCTTCTCCTCTGCTTCATCTCTCATTCTCTGAGTCTCTCACTCACTCCGTCTCTCGGTCCGAGTGTTCTGCAAGGATGAAGAACCTGTTTGCTCTGCTGGTTCTGCTGCTCTGTTCTCTCCAGCTGGTCTCTGGAGGTGAGAATCTGATCAGTTTTGATTAACAGGCCTTAAGTCAAGACGCGTTAATATTAATACAGTACATTTTAAAACAGCAGGACTTGATCCAAAGTGCTTTACAAAGTAAAAAGTTTATAAGTAAACAAGGTTGTAAATAAATAAAACATCAACAATCCATTGCCCACAAATAAGTCTTTAAACAAAATAATAACAGGCGAGGAACTGCAATAATCAGGTCAGGAGTTGATAAAAACATAATGAGTCTTAAAAGTGCTGAAATATTGTTCTTTTATGTTGTTGATCTAAAACTTTGTGTTTGTCTCCTCTCAGGAACCTCTGGCACCGATGCGAACAGCGACTGCTGTTACAATCTGACTAAAATAAAGATCCCTTTAAAGCTCATTAAATCCTACTGGTGGACCAGCAGCAGCTGTCCCAAAGAAGCTGTTGTGTGAGTATCACCTGCTCTGAATCTACTATCTAGAACCAACTAGCTTTATCCCTTCATATAGAAAACAATGTCTAGAACAAACCAGCCTTAGCACTTCATACAGAATAGAAATTCAATAACATAACTGCTTTATCCCTTCATTGAGGAACAAGGGGCAGGTTCCATAGATGGATTTTTAATGAACAAAGATACACAAGACTCCATACAGAAAAAAAACAAGCACAAGGACCTTTAAACACAAAACATAACTACATCCAAAAGACACAAGGAGCAGGGAACGTGAGGGTCATTGTGAGGGTTGACCAGCAACTATAATACAAAACTCCAAAACTTAAATACTCACACACTCAGACCAGAACCAATAAAAAGCACAACCACTTAACATGATCACAAAACACAAGACAGCTGACAATGTGAACACAGACACAAACCTACACCATTTCAAAATAAGAGTCCCAATAACCATGTGATTAGCTAACACAAAGGCGGCCTCTACCGAGAACCTGACACATACAGCTTTATCCTTTCATACAGAATACAAAATTATACATTATATGTATACATTTATTTCTGTATTTATGACAGATACACAAGGGATTTATTTTTATTATAAATTACAGAAATATGAGGGCTATTAAATTAAATTAAATGGTCCCTCACAAGTAACAAACATGTGCAAACATTTTATTTAATCAGAATTTGATTTACTCCAACAGTGTAATGAAGAGTGTCATTAGCTGGGGCACCAATAGGCAACATCCTATCATGAAATAAAACTTCCTGCTATTTTTCATGTTTAAGTTATACTTGAGGCAGGGCAACACATACTGGCTTGACTCGGGCCACAGAAGTTTCGAGTAAAGGCTTCTTTTACTATCATAGGGTTAATAGCATAGGTTTAATATAACCTGGGATCATTTTGATAGTTTGTTAAATTGTATGAGATCAACATAAGGGTCATTTTATAGCACTGGATTAAAATAACCTTGGATTTTCTATAATTTGTTGTATTATATGTGATTAAATATAACATGAGATTATTTCTATAGGGTGTTTTATAGCTAATATAACCTGATGTGGGTGAATACATCCCTAAAATGACTGACATGGTGGATTCAGATGGAACTGAAATCATTGAGAAACACCAGCAATGATTAATAATTAAATTAATAACATTAATAAATACAGTACCCCACCCTCCTGTATAGGGCTGATATCAGTTACTGTCATGTGTTTTGCCAGTGTCTCACATATATTCATTATATCCTGTATTAACAGAGCCTTTGTTTCTTCACAGCTTCCAGACAGCTAAAAGGCAGATCTGTGTAGATCCTAGAGCCTCATGGCTTAACGATCACCTGGATGCACTGAAAACAAAGCAGCAAAAACCATCAACTGCAGCGAAAACCAGCACATCCTAAAACCCCCGAAGCTGATAATACTGACAATATAGGGTCTATACCGTATACAGTGTTTTTATATGCATGCACTCTTTACTCTTTAAGCTTCAAAACCAGAGCAATGATTTAATATATTTGCAAAAAATTGTATTTTAATGTTTCTTCAATAAAGCTCTATTTTTGTAAAACTCTTGTCTGCTTGTCTGCTCCCGCCTGCTTCTGCAAAACTTTCTGACCATTTGTCACAGGTGGGGCGGCTAAGCCCCAACCCGGAGCTACCTGGATCCATTCAGATATGTCTTTATTCAAAAGGCAAAAGAAAACAGGCACTCTGGCCACTCGGATAAACTCAACAGAAACAGGCAGACAGGAATCAGAAATGCTCAAAATCAGGCGATGGACTCATAGTGAAAAACACACAAAGCAGAACATAAATACACAACATGCCTCGAACAGAAAACAATCAGAAAACACAATCACTTTAACCGAACCCAGGACAGGTGAAAACGTGAACCAAGACACAAACATGTACAAAACACCAAAATAAAAGCCCCAAAAACCCAACAGAAAAGCAGTGGCCCTAACGGCCACTGACCGAACCAGGACACCATTACCGCCCGCTCTCTCTGTCATATCCTCCTGAGAACCGAAGAAAAAAAGTGTCTTACAAATTCTTTTTTGTGTTTTTCCTGTCTATTTGGGCCTAAAAATCACCCTACAATTTAAACTGCAATATAGTTTTCATTTAAATTTCCAAGCATGTCCACTTCAGAGGACAACAGGACTATTTCCATCTGAAAAGAGAACTGAATTTCCAAAATTAAAAATCGTGATATTTTGTATAAATGCCAGTATTCTGGCCATTCATTCAGCACTGGACTCTCCTCTCCTCCACTGCATCTCTCACTTTCTCATTCCATCTCTCTGAGTGTGAAATCTGCTGTTCTGCTAAAATGAGAAATCTGGTCACTCTGCTGTGTGTTATTCTGCTCTGTTCTCTTCAGGAGGCCTATGGTGGTGAGTATCTTCTTTTGCTGCTGGCTTTAGCTCTAATACCTAATTACCACTGTGAAGTAAATTATCTTTGTGTATGTGTGTGTGTGTGTGTGTGTGTGTGTGTGTGTGTGTGTGTGTGTTGACTTCTTAAAGGTCCTGAAGGCATTGATACCAAAGATAACTGCTGTTACTCGTTCTATGAATACAAGATCCCTTTGCACCAGATCAGGTCCTACCAGTGGAGCAGCAGCAGTTGCTCCCAAAGATCTGTCATGTGAGTATCTCTTGACCCCCCCATCTCTTCATTTACTGTGTTGTACTATACATTGTATTCTAAACATTGTATTTCTCTGTCGTAGCTTTACAACGGTCAGAAACAAGAGGTTCTGTATGGATCCTTCTGACTCCTGGGTTCAAGATCAGCTGAAGAAGCTTCAAGCCAGAACATCTTGAAAACCCTGAAGATGACCACACTACTGACTACTGGCAACACATCAGTACAGAAGAAGATCATAATGCATTGTAAAGCCCTTATTAAGCTTTAGCTTTTTGTTTAGTGCCAGCAGTTGGCCAACTTATATATTCTGTATGTACACTACGCAAGATATGATGAATTTCACCTTGATATTTCAGGCGCTTGTCCGGCTCGCGCACGTTTTAAACTTGTCTTGGTCTCTCTGTCGGGGGGATGGGGGACGGGACTGATTAGTAATACTGAACTTCCACAAGAACTCACTGAACACAACATCACTGTTTACTGTAGAATGGAATTCATATTATTTATAAGACTTCTGCACATTATTATATTTGTAACATTTGTTTTTTCTTTTTATGTCTTCTTTCTTATTTTTTCAATAAAGGTAATTTATACCCAGTGTCTTATTTTCTGTCTTTGATGTTTTACTGGCTTGAGAGACACAGCAAATTTCCAGAGAATATTTCAAAAGAAATAGGAAGGACTGTGCCCACAAAAATCTTACTGGGCCAAAATAAACAAAGCCTCCTCTGCTGATCTGAACTGCTTGACTGCAAAAGTAATTCTTCTCAAAGGGTTTTTCCATTGCACTTCCTCTTATAACATTGGCCTCTCCACTGTCACAACACTGGATACGCCCCTCCTGAAGTACTCCAGCAAGGTCACGCCTCCTCGCAGATGATTATTCAATCAAGAGCTTTATTTAAAAGCACTTCTTGGACTCAGTGACTTGGAGAAGTCTCTTGTATTTGCTAACGTTTTCTGTTTGACTGGGTTTGACTGCTGTCACATTTAGCTCATTTTTATTCAACAGAATCATGCTTGCATTTAAATTCTCTAATAACTGCAATGGTAAATTCTTAAAACACACAGTAGTTTTCTCTACACAGTGGTAGCTATCCCATAGGCCAGGCCTTCAGGAGCTGGACTGAAGTTCTACCATTGGATTAACTGCCAACATCATTATGAAGAGAAATCAGCCAATTAAGTTCTAATTTGCAAGGTGAGGGACCAGTCCAGCCTTTCTGGAGGTTCTAGGCACTGACTTGTGACACAAATTATACACACCATCACACACACACACACACACACACATACACACACACACACACACACACACACTGTAAGCAGGCCAGTAAATCCTAAGGGGGTCAATTTTTTCCATCTGTTATAAATCTGTCTTTCTCTTTGGACTTGGTTTTGATTGTGACTTGAACCTCTTCTGACTCAGTTTGGACTTGAATGTCTTGGGCCTTGATTATGACTCAAACATTTACTTTATAAAACTTAATACTACTGCTGCTGCACTGTGCTGTCTTTCATGTCTTTCATGTCCTTAATGTGTTTATGTTCTATCTGTGAAGAGGGTGTTCAAGTAAGAATTTCATTGTGGTCTGTACACTGTACTCTGTACATATGACAATAAACTTCAACTTCAACTTCAACTTCAAACCTCTTTGGATTCAGTCTTGATTCTGTCCTGGTTGTCTTTGGACTTGGTCTTGATTGTGACGTAAATCTCTATGACTTTGGCCTTAGACTCGGCCATGATTGTAATTCAAACCTTTTTTGACCTGGCCTTTGATTGTGACCCAAACCTTTTTGAACTCAGTCTTGACTTTGTCTCAAAATTCTTTGAACTCAGATTTGATTGTGAGTCACGTGTTACTTGATTGATACTGAACCTCTTCAGACTCTCCCTCTTTTGACTTTGTCTTGACTTGGACTTGACTTGGTCTTGGACAAAGGTGATGTTGATCACAGCTGAATGTGTGACAGGTTGTAAAAAGTTCAGTAACCAGGCTGCCATAAATTTTATTCACCACTTTAGTCAATAAGACGGCCTGAAGATGCCCAGTTACTAAAAAGTTACCACTTTTTCCAGCAAACACTGAGGCACAGTGTGAATCAAGTCAAGTGTGTTTAGTTCTCATTTGCACTAAAGAAGAGAGGAGTGGACAGAAAGGACAGAGGGGACAGAAAGGACAGCAAGTGAGGATGAACAGGGACAGTGGAGGCACCTAGCATCTCTTAAAAAAGGAAAATGACAAATAGCTCTGAGAGGGAAAAACCATAGAAAAAGCTACTGATGACTGATGACAGTCTGTGTGTGGGTGTGTGTATATGAGAGTGTGCGTGTTGGTGTCTGTGTGGGACCTATTAATAAAGAATGGAAACTCAGGCTGAATTACATTTTGGTTCTTATGAGGAAACAAGAGGAAATTGTCTAAGATGAAAATGTCACTGAGGCTGAACTCGGGCTACTGTTTAGGCGGGATTGTTGAAAATACCAGCATTCAAACTGGGCTGCAAACATTACAGCACTTTCCCCCAAGAAAAAACATCATTAGGAAGGAGAATCATCCGATTATGTTCTGACTGTCATTGGGTGGTGTCCGTTTTGTGAGGGAGAAAGTCCCTCTGGTGTTTCTAGATAGGTATTAAATGTATTGAAATTCTTAAAATAATTCTCCTGATGTTGTTTACCTGAGAATTTAAAGTCCTGAGGAATAATTAGCGATACTGACTAATTATGGTTTACGGATATATTCTTTTTAAAGAAAAATAGAAACCATTTATCTATCATTTAGCGGTTTTTGGTGTGAAAGCTACAATTTTGGAAAATATTTGATTATATCTATTGAAAATCTGAACATTTACATTTATGGCATTTAGCAGGCGCTTTTATCTAAAGCGACCTCCATTCCCTATCTGCAGGGGGCAGTCTCCCTGGAGCAACATGGGGTTAAGGGTCTTGCTCAGGAACCCATTGGTGGTATGCTAAAGGTAGGATTTGAACACATGACCTCTTGGCCCAGAGAACATGTTTGGGCTGCGCTGTGCCCGCCAGTGTTTCAAGATCCTAGAAGCACCTCTATATTCGCAGAGCCATAAATCTAAATTGACCACAGTTTTAGCCCCAACTGCCACTGTTAATGCCCTTTATTTATTACAGTGCCTTGAAAAAGTATTCACCCCCCACCCCCCACCCCCCCTTGGCATTTTTCATGTGTTGTTGCCTCAACCTGGAAATTAAGTAGATTGTTTGGGATTTTGCACCATTCCATTTACAGAACATGCCTACAATCTTGCCACTGGGATTTTTGTCCATTCCTAAAGGCAAAACTGCTCCAGCTCCTGTGTGTTGGATGGAACAGTCTGGACTTTGACTAGGCCCTTTCAACACATTTAAATGTTTCCCCTTAAACCACTCGAGTGTTGCTTTAGCAGTGCTTCAGGTCTTTGTCCTGTTGGAAGGTGAACCTTCATCCCAAAATCTCCAATCACAGGCAGACTGACAGGTATTTAGCACCATCCGTCTTTCCCTCAACTCAGACCAGTTTCCCAGTCCCTGCTCCTGAAAAACATCCCCATAGCATGATGCTGCCGCCACCATGTTTCACTGTGGCCATGATGCTCTTGGGCTCATGTGATGTGTTGGGTTTGGACCAGACAAGCATTTTCCTTGGTGGGCAAAAAAGTCTCTTCTGAGCATAACATAGATTTGGAGAGTCACCCACATGCCTTTTGGCAAACTCAGAACATGCCAGAACAGAACATTTTTCTGGCCACTCTTCCATAAAGCCCAGCTATATGGGGTCTATGGCACAGTCTCTGCTGTGGACCGATACTCCAGTCTCTGCTGTGAAACTCCTTCAGTGTTACCTTTGATATCTGTCTCTTACCCAGTCTGTGCGTTTTGGCAGGTTTGTTGTGGTACCGTGTTCTTTCCATTTGAAGATGATGAATTTGATGGTGCCCAGGGATTTAACGAAGATTTGGATATTTTTTATAACCCAAGCCTGACTTGTACTTCTCAACAACTTTGCTCCTGGCTTGTTTGGAGCTCATTGGTCTTCATGGTGTGACGCCTCTCGCTTAGTGGTGTTCAGCATCTGGGGCCTTTCAGAAAAGGTGTGTTTATACTGACAGATTATGTAACACTTAGACTGCACACAGGTGGACTTCATTTAACTAATTAAGTGACTTTTGTAGGTAATTGGTGGCACCATAACTTTTTAGGGGCTTCATGGCAAAGGGCGTGAATACATATACACTAGCCAATTTTCAGTTTTTTATTTTTATATTTTGTGTAGAGCCGTCACATAAAATAAGATAAAAAACATTTAAATTAATTGGAAAGTAACAAAATGGGTAAAAAGCCAAGTGTCAGGGTCGAGGGGGCTAACCCTCGACCATAAACTCCCTCGTGGCATGGAACAAGGACAGGCAGGAAGCCAGGAATCCATGCTGTGGTGACTTTATTTACAGAAAACCAAAAAGAACATAAACGAGCACGAGGGCCACCAGGATCAGGAACGAGAAACAGGAAAAAGTGCATCAAATGAGGCGCATAATGAGGTGATGGACAGACACTTGAGAAGAACACAAACAGGACTTAAATACTAAACCAAATCAGGGGTGGAACACAAGACGGGTGGAACATAAGAACATGTGACACAAGCAGAATAGAACATGAATGCCAAAATAAAAGCCCTTAAAACAAGAACAGAAAATAGAATTAAACTGAAAAGCAGCGACCACTAACGGCCACTAACGGCTGCCAATCGAACTGTGACACCGGTGGGCGGAGGGGGGGGCGGTGGGGGGCGGGCATTGTATACACTGTATATGATACATTCCGTTGCTATCACTGCTCCTGTCAGCTGTGTAGCAAACTGTTCTGTTCTACAATATAGTATTGTTGCTCTTGCTCTTTCTCTCTCTTGTTGTGCTTTTGTGCTCTTGCCTGCACTTGTGTTGTTTCTGTTTTTTTTATTTGTGGACCATTGCAGTCTTGGTGGAACCGAACCTCATTGTCCTGGAGGAACATTGCAATTGCTTGGTTTCACTGTGTGCTGTGTATATGGTTGGAATGACAATAAACCTACTTGACTGAGATATATTACATTTGTTTCAAAGTGGCTGATATATTACATTTATAATAATAAACGGATATATTATATGTGTTTTAATGGGGCAGGTATGAGCACTGACAGTTCATGTGGTGTTTTCCAGAGGCCAAGATTCTTATTTCTAATAAATGACGGATGATGCAGCACTTCAGACATGTTCTATGAAAAGCGCTATAAAAGGAAAGGGGGGCATTTTAGCCGACAGCTTCAGTGAATGTCTCAGCAAAATGCCGCCACAACTGGTGAAGCTCTCAATAAAGAGGAAGCACCTCGTCATTGTGATGATGCTTATTTTTAGAAAGAAACTGTTTCGAGTCTCAACTCCGGAAGTCTTCACATTTAGTGCTTTCCAGACTGACCTACAGGCCTGTGCAGAAGTTGAAGTTGAAGTTTATTGTCATATGTACAAAGTACAGAGCACAATGAAATTCTTACTTGAACACCCTCTTCACAGATAGAACATAAAGGACATGAAAGACAACACAGTGCAGCAGCAGTAGTCTTAAGTTATTATAAGGTACAGTAAAGTGACAGTG
>JBBPDC010016807.1:0-13070 GCA_037974485.1 Hemigrammopetersius urotaenia | reverse complement strand
ACACACACACACACACACACACACACACACACACACACACACACACACACACACACACACACATCCACAAACACACACATCCTTTACAGAAAAAGCCAGCAGGTTAAACATGCCTGTCACGCAATACTGAAGTAAATTTGACTTAATAGACCATTCACTCAAGCAAACACAGTGTATTAGATAAATGATAATAACTACCTGCTGTGAGACAGATTCCTCCCTTTAGAGCGTAGCGCGTGCCCGGGTCTAAACTTATTTAATTAATTTAGATCATCTTCTTCCCCTGCTGCTGATCCTCCTTCTTTTGCGACTCCAGTGTGTTTTTGTTTCTGGTGTTCTGTCATCAACGTGATGCCCCATGTCAAATGAAATTGGTTTTCCGTTGGTTTACAGCTAGCTCACAGTAAATGTCTTTTGATTAGTGTTAGAAGTGAAAGTGTTTGTTTCTCTGCTTCACAAACATTGCTGCTTTTTCTCCTGATTCTCACGTACCCTCGTATTTAATGTGAAGTTATTCCATACTGTAGATAGGTTTGGTCAGTTTCCTCATCTGGTCAGTTTCCTCAACTGCCCTACAGTTGGTTACTACTAGCCAACAGCCGTATTTGGTCGTTTATCCCATAGAAATCAGAGCAGATTAGTAAAATCGGATTTCAACAAATAAAATCAGTTTAAAACAGTCTGAAATCAGTTTTTTGCTCTCCTACATGCTCGCCTTTTGTTGCGCTTTTGCTCGGAGCACCACTGCCTGGCCGCGCTCTGGACCCCCTCCTGCTGTGGGGTTTTCCTCACCCACTTGTGGTTGGAGACTATCCTGTAAGTTCCCCTGGATTCAAGTTTTTGTTGTTTGTTTCTAAGAAGTAAAATAAAAGAAATTTGGTCGTTTTGTTCTTTATGGCATTTTCGTTTGATGCATTATTTTTAATTGATAATAACTTTGGTTCTGCGTGACACCAAACAAAGCGCAACATGACGCCTGACATCCTGAGCATTAACACAAACCAAGGAAACTTTCATATAAAAGTTGTTTTTCTGTATGATGATGATTTATCATGTGGATCTGTGCCGCTCGTGGGTTAAGGCAGTGCACTTATTTTGTGGCTTTGTTTTGGAGTCCCATTAATCGAGCCTGGTCCTCTTCGTATAATTTCCACATTCATTCAGATGGACCGACTCGGTTTAATGTCTCCAAGCCCAACTAGAAATGTCTTCACTCTTTCCATGACATTTTGTGTACCATTCAGGTTGTTTCCCTAGCAGTGGTCTGTTGTGGCCTGGCTGTGCTGAGCAGGGCAGGGTGGGTGTTAGCGCTCCATCCTGTGGCGAAACCTTGATTGCTGATCTATTTATAGCCACGCTCAGAGGCTGGTCATGTTGTGTCAACATGCACAGGAGCAACGGAGGCCCTGCTGCCTGTGACGAGCCTTTTGTGATGGAGAAAGTGTTTCAGAGCACAAGAACTGCAAGCTGCTTCATATCTTTCGATGTCCACTCACAGAACATAATGGCAAGCTGACTAATACTGGAAGCGGCTGTGGCATTCACGCAGCAGTCTGTTTAGTTTGGAAGTCTGACAAGAGCTGCGTTGTTCTGCATGGCCTGCTCGACAAGTATCATTGTGTCTTTGTCGTTCTTTATTATTATTTTTCATCTTATTTGTATAATCCTGTTTTATGTTATGAGTTTTGAGAAAGTGAAGATTCCACAACTTGGTGTTTGACTTGATCTCAAGTATAGAGGAAAATAGTGATGATTTAGGAAACCTAACTCACTCTTTCTCTCTCTCTTCCCAATTCTAATTTCTGTGTTGGGCTGCCTTGCTCTGCAGGAGAAGATGCTTTGCTTGATGTTTGACTAGAGCAGACAGACCACCACTGTCTCTGCTTCACTTCTGTCTCACTGTGTCTCTCTTTCTCCATGTCTCTTGTGCTCTTGGCTCAACTCTTTGGCCACACAGAGTTAGGTTAGGTTCCATTAATTGATTTGAACCATACACAGTCAGAAAAAAGGGAATTGTTGAGGTTCGTTTTGTTCACCTTGGTACAAACATAGTGAATGTGCCGTCAAAGAAACAACCGATTTAGTTGTGCTATATTAAATAAGTTTTAAGGGGACGCTATATTCACTTTTCAGTTGCTATGGAATATAGTACAATTTTGTCCCCTATTGGAAGTTGCTGATGACGTCTCGTGACAATTTGTATGCATGACCAGAGGTTCTTTGCATGTTACATCATGTCACTGCTTGTTGTGAAGCGAACTGCAGATGGAGGGCAAGAAGTGATTTTCTACATAGTAAACACTTTCACAAGCTCTCACAGTGCCTATGAGTTATATCGTTTATGGCTGTTCTGAGAGAGCATGAGTGTCTTTTATCAGATACCAAAAGGAGGAGAATGCAAACGAGTGACCAAAAATGCTGGTAATAATGGTTTGTCTTTGGTCGAGAGGAGACGGCTAATGCTTGTGTGTACAGTGATCACTTTGATAAAGGTAACATAATGTATATGGCTTTATTTAGGTAGTCTCATTAATTTCAATTGCAATGAGCTTCACTGACTTCTCTGTTTTGTTCATTGACATTTCACTAGACTTTGCTTAACCTATATTTAACAATCAACCGTACCAAACAAATAAGATGCATCATTGAATGTCTGTTGCTAGGTTAATTCAGAGGACAATAAAAAAAAAAACATTCGCCTTCGTGCAAACTATATGACAGCCGTTTTGGAGCACCCTTGGTATTAAGTTTATGGACCTAATCACTAACAAAATGTTGGATGTCAAAATGCAGTTTAAAAATATGTTCCCCCATTTGACTGGGTAAACCTGTAATAACCAGCCTTCTATCACTTAACTGGAACAAAAAAAATAATAATGTTAACAGAAATTTCAAGCTATCATTAAGATTGATTACATTTTTTGGTTTCGTTTTCTTTCTAGCAAATGATTGTTGACCATTTGTATCTGTTCAGAGCCCTGACTCTCAGTATTATAGTATTATTTCTCACAAGAAATAATGTAAATACGTTTGGTCAGACTATAATCAAAACAATATGCGGCTGCTAAATAAATGGAATGATGAGTCAATTTATAGGCCGTGTAAAATTCTGTCTATTTCCTAGCTTTACTCTAGAGGAGTAAGCGCATGCTGAGCATCAGCTGGAGCGGTTACAGATGGAGGCATGGCCTGAGGGACTGAAGTGTGAATCATCTGTCCCTGGATTACTAAGCATTGGCTCTGATGTGCGGAACATTTTGAATTTTCGTCATGCGTTTTCAAACACTCTTTGCTCACTGCCATTGTAAGCCATTTTCAGGCTCATTCACTCGTGCGCTGGGTGGGTGCTTGTATCAAAGCATTTCATATCCCCGAGTGAAAACTTAAAAACATAATGAAACTCACATTTTTGTCTTCCTTGTGTCGAGTGCCACCTTGTTGAAGTGTTTGTGTCTGGCCTCGTTCACACAGAGATTAATATCGCAGCTCAGGCTTGTTTAGCCTCCTTTTTACCATGTAAATGCACCGTTGCTGACTCGAGTAGATATGATCGAGGTAGGGACTGTGGCTAAAGCAAGAGGAGACCTAATAGAAATCACAACGTTGCTTTCCCTTCCCTCCTATTTTCTTCAGGGAGCTCAGAACTAAGCTTGCACGAGAGTGTTGCCTGTTCAGGGATCATTTCTGGCAGTGTGGCTTCTTATCTCTGCCCTCATGTTGTGCTGGATTTGGTTCCACACTGGGATTTATTTTAGAAAGGGCCTGCCGAGCAAGTCAGTAAACACGCTCGGAACCATGCTATTCAGCCCCGCAGACATTTAGGAGGGAGGAAGAGAGGCTGTCTATTGCCCACTGGTCAGATGTGGAGGGCAGATAGGGGGGAATGTGATATTTAGAACAGAGGAGAGATCCTGTGGGTAAGGCATGTAACACGACCAGCTGCTGCAGGTCAAGCAGGTTCAGCCCAACCGGCTTGTTTCTCTTTTATGTGAACCAGTGTGTTGTCACCTGCATCTCCATCAGTTACTCTGATGTTATTCGTTTGATAAAACTTGTCAAAGAAATAAATATAGGGTTATAAACATTTCTCTTGCAGCTGTCCTGGTTCTATAGAATAATGAGCTGTTCAGTTTTTAAAAAATGGTGATCATTCCTTCCTGTTTAAAAAAAAATCTGTCCACAAAGAAATGCATCTGAATCACATTCAATTCACTGTACACATTCACTGTACACAAAATAGTGGGAGAGTAACTGCATATTTGTGTAAAACATCCTGTTGGCAAGGTTAAAACCTGCACTATGTTGGCTACTTCTCCCATTTCTCAAAATTGCCTCATGTAAACAAAGGCAAAAACAGCACACACTCTGATGCCAAACAAAGGATTTTCGAGGTTTTTATTTGTATGATGTATGATGCAATGCCCTGTAGCAAGTCGAACTAAAATTCTTAGCCAAATACCTGAGACCCAACCAGGTTCACATCAAGAATATCTCTGTCATATACTGAATTGCGTTCACCTTGGATTGACATTTTTTTTGACACTGTCAAGCAATGTTCAAATGTGACAAAAATATAAAGGATGCAAAGCCTGAATGCACAGGGGCAGATCTAGAAAAATATTTATGTGGTGGCAGGAGGGGGGCAGGATTTTTGAGGGTCGGCAATGTATGGTAGACATATATAATGAATTTAATCACAGTTTGATGACAAATGTACAGACTACCAAAGGGCACTGCGCTTTCATTATAATTTCCTTTCTTTCTTTTTTAGTTTGAAGTAAAGGAAGAGGATCCATAAGAAATAGGACCTAAAACTCTCAAGGCATAATAAAGAATAAATGTACATCCCAGGTTTAGGGGGTTAATTGGTTTTTATTTTTTTGGGCAAAATATATAACATATTTTTATTAACATTTTTAACATTAATATTTTTCTATATCTGCCCCTGTGCATTCAGGCTTTGCATCCTTTATATTTTTGTCACATTTGAACATTGCTTGACAGTGTAAAAAAAAACTGCAAATCAAATATTTCAAAAATTTTAATCCACAGGTTTGCAGTTTGAACATGTCCACGCATAAATGCCTCCTACTGGCAGTACAGCGGTACTGGTGGTTCAGCCATTTAAGGTGGAACAGAATCTACGAATAAGTAGCTGGCGAATAAGAAGCCAACTTCAGCCTCGTCTTTCCTCGACTCCCGGCTCCCTCGCTTTGCACCACAGTTTTCCAAACCATCCACACTCTGGCGTTATCTCGTGCTGCATTCAGCGCAGTCGGACATTGGAAATTTGCACTTGTAAATGTCAAATTGGCTGTATTTTGTCTTTTAATTCGTTGCTGCCAACTGGGGTGTCAGCAGGTGTGGCAAGGCTTTCTTTTAGGGTGGCATTTACCACCCTATGCCACCCCGGTAGAGCTGCCCATGTGAATGCACAACATTTCACGGAACTCAAATCCTCACCCAATAATTTCTTATAAACACAAACGGCACTTACAGTAGAATGTCTTTGACTGTTTCATGGAGCTAAAAGCAAATTACAATAACCCCCCACTTTCACGCGGATCAGAAGTTGTGGTTTCAGTCCATCGCAGATTTTTAAACCTCCCTCCTATGAGCACAGCTGACTGTGATGTCTAGGCATTCAGACACCTGACAGAATGAGCCTCCACTGCTCAGTGCCACCCAAAACATGAACAAGCAACTCAAGGATAAGGGGGGTGGCGCATGAGGCCCGGACGTCACAGTCAGCTGTACTCAGAGACGGGAGGTTTGAAAGTAGCCGAAGTGGAGCGTCTTGAGAGTTTAAAATGTTAAAATGATGAGAAAATAAGCTTTAAAATGATATCGTGGTCAAAGCTGTATCTTAAACGGTTGTCAAGTTATAATCGTTTAAATTATGGTAGCACAGCACCATTTCATATTTAAAGTTTTTGTCAGTTTTTTGTTTATATCTTTAACAATCCATAGCATTTAAATAGATGCACCCAGTATTCAACAACAACATTTTACTACAAGCATTTAGATACTTACATTAAATCAGACCGAAGACACATCACTAAAGCCAAAGAACTCATTGGCTTGATTCAGTCTTGCTGGCAGCAGCAGAGTGCAGACTGGAGACCTCCACTGAGTTTAAACTTTAGCTATTTTACATTATTTTGACAATGACATTATACCAAACAGCAATCACACAACACGACACACTTTGATGATGTTGACCCAAAATACAAATGTCAAACCCGATCTTTGTGAGGAGATATATTCTGAAAAAAACGCTAGCATTAGGCTACACAGAACACTGCTAATCTGTCGAGGGGTGGGCGGACACAAGGCTGTGAACAGGGCTTCCTATTGGCAACTGAAAGGGTTTCGTGTACATGATTTAAGCATTTTGATAGGTTTAAAAAGATCAGGGATTGACGTTTTAACACCATATTTGGACAACTGAGATCGAGACATTTCAGAGGAGAGGCGAAAACAGCGCTTATTTTGGACATTCTTTTGTAAGATTTGAGAGCTAAAACTCAGACTAAATAGTCATTTAAGAACATTTTCACAAGCATTTCTATGATGAAACTGAGACCTTTTCTTTCATATAAGACCAAAAAAGAAAAATTGATATTGATATCGATATTTTTATGTTTTTCAACATAATCAGCCCGTATGTCAAAAAATAGTACGCCGCCGTCCGACTCATTACGGCAGATGGGGTCACATTTTGGGTTTTTTTTTAAAGCCTTGTATTTTTATTACTAGAAATTAAATTCATTTATTACTGTATTTACCTGCTTATATCTAAAGAAAACACCCATGCGTGAATTACAGTTCAGTCTATACAAGGGTCACATTGATATATTACATTCTAGCACTGCAGGAGTTCAGTGTAAACTGTACAGTATGAATACAGGTTTAAAATGAAATTAAATTGGTTTGGGAGCATGTTTGGGGTATATCACAAGGCTAAGCTCTTTGTAACTGATAGAAGGTTGTCTTTAGACAGAAAACCACCTTTCTGAATGACACACAGAGGTGTTGTGTGAACTGTGGTCCATGTTTGGGGGAGATATGCAAAGGGATTGAGTCAGCTTTGGCATGGGTTGCCCCTCTGGAACCAGGCCCACTTTGCAGTGGGCATGACATCTCTCAGAACTGTGTTACTCTGGGATAATCAAATGCTCACAGTGTGCATGGCCATGTGGATAGAGACTCTGGCCAAGCGGATCTTTAGGAATATTTTCTGGGCTGAGACTGTAATCACTGAATCAGTGATATTATAAAAGACAAATGCTGGCCTAAACCTTCCTCTGTGTTTATTGCTTATAAAGTTGGTTGACTGGGCTGCTAGCTGTTTAGTTAACTTATTTAGTTTACTTAATTTCCAGCTTGTGTAAAGGTTTCAAACACAACTATTTCATTAATTTTATATTAGCTAGACATAAGCTGGTGATTATGTAAGACAGCAGTTAGCCATTAGATAATTACTAGTAGTAAACCATAGTTTCAGAAACAGGGAAAAAAAAGATCATATGATTTTTCGAGCGGTAGGACTAATGCCATACCCTTACAGTTTAGCTCAGCATTGAAGCTTTTCTTTAAAAAGGTGTTTTTTGGTGAAGTCAGACCACGCTTGTATAACTATGGGTTAACTCTATACTGTAGTGCGGGGGTCACCAAACACCAAACTGAGACCTACTTGAGCCATTGGAAGGGCTGCCAGTTTGATACACTAGAACAGAGTTTACCTAAACTCATCTAAAACTTCATATAATAAACACATTTTAATGCTTTTCTTTAGATATTATCATTTAAAAATATATATAAATGCTAATGTGATTAAAGAAGAATAGCAACAGGATAAAATTAAATGTTAGACTCTGCTCACTGGTGCCGTGGGCTACTCATGTGGTCCTTGGTGGCACCCTGGTGTCCACAGGCACCATGTTGGTGACCCCCGCACTAGTGTATACCTGTTGCCAAGAATGCAGAAACATACCCATTAATTAAGGGTTTTATTTGACTAATCCACAGGAGCACTGGGTTAACACACAGTGAAGCAGTGAGCAGCCACCAATGCGGACGCTCAGATAGCAGTGTGTGTGGATGTTTCTTGCTGAAGTGTACCTCTGTAGTACCAGTAGCGGTCCTGGGATTCTGAGCACATGGCTAACTCACTAACCATCAGACCACCAGCCGCCCAAGAGTATTAATTTAAAACAGTAATTCGGTAAAAGTACTGGCAGCATGTTTTGGTATAATTTATCTTAGAACACTTGTTGATATACCCAGTAATTTGCTACTTGTGCCACTGTTGCAAATTGAAAAATGTGAAATGAAGTATTAGCTCTTCTCAGGCAGTTGTCTCAGGCAGAAGGACTTAACACAGTCCTTTATTGTTCCTGCAGGGAAATCAAGTGCCAACAAAAAAAGACTTTCTTTTTAGCTAACTTTGGTTCTGTTGTGCTGCGGGTTGCCTGGATACATAACAAGAGGCCTTCTGTCGGTGAACTCTCATGTGGAGCAGGGAACTGCAGGCAAGCCGTTTTGCTCATTGCTTTGCTACAACTGCCAAACAAAAAACACATCCATCTTTCACATTTTTAATAATGTTCATCGTAGAAATTCTTGTGATTCTACGCACCATTTTTCTTGACTGTTTGGAATTCATTTTGTGGACTTTTAAACTTTGTGGGGCAGCTGATGGCCTAGCAATTAGGGAGTTGCCCCCATGATCAGAAGGTTGTGAGTTTGAATCCCAGGACTGCTAGTGGTACCACAGAGGTACCCTTGAGCAAAGTACCGTCCCCACACGCTGCTCCCTGGTCACCCCCCATTGGTGACTGCCCACTGGTGAATGGGTTAAATGCAGGGAAAGAATTTCACATTGTTCACTCTGTGCTGTGCTGTGGTGTGTTCACATGTGACTACAAGGGGCCACTTCACTTTACTTTCAGCCGGTCTGTTATGACTACAAACACATTTGACACAGGTCTTTGTAATGTTGGCCTGTGACCAATAGGACCTTTAAGCTCAGTTTTCTAGACCCTGACAATCTGAATCTAAACTAAATCCAATAGTGATGTCATAATTTTGTGTCCTCTCCTATTCAAAGACCCATTTTCCCTTCAGCAAATGTCTGCCTAGGCTCCTCATAATGCGCTAGATCATCTCTCTCTTCTGAAGTGTCCTGTCTCTGCTTTACAAAAAGATTTTTTCCCACAATCACTGTCATAATTTATAAAAAACAAGGACAGATCAGAAAATAACTCTCTTCCAAGTGATATCTGATGTTAATAGCTTCCCCTAAGAGCTATGATTTAGAAAAGAAGGAACGGAAAGTTGATAGTTCTTATTTAGCTTATTTAGGTTTTAGATTTTGCTAGCAGGATGTGATTTTCTTGCTTGACTGGCTGCATTAATGGAACACGTTGACTTGTACTTTTGTAAAAATAGTAGGACTGACTGCTGTTAGTTCAGTTCCTACTTTTTGACCATTAAAGAAGCACCGTGGCCCATTCTGATGAGTGGATGAAGGTGTTGGAATATACAAATAAATCATCACTAGAACTAAATTATAATGAACAGTCATTAATAATACATTTATAATAATCATGTTAGACTCAGTATGTGCAGTATAAAAACAGTATAAAAGTATAAAATATATCCATAGGCTATACAAATGCTATTAATTTATAATATGGATATGAAAAATAGCCGAAAATAGCCATCGCTGCTTTCAGTGCTGTGAGCTGGGGATCGACATCCCTGAAACCCCACTAGCAGCCTGCAGATAATTGCTTTAGATTTAGTGTCACTTACTGTAATGGGATTGATTGCAGCATGCTGCTACACTCACAAGTCGATTAAAAGACAGTGCGAGAGAGCACTCACTGGTTGAAAGGCCCTCTGGTTGACTTGCTGTCTAATTGAAGGCCACGATTAAAGCTCTCACTGATTGCATCTGGAGGTTCCTTTTTCAGTCCTGAGGCCTTTGTATAAAAATGCTGTGCCGCACTGTAGCTCTGCGGGTTTATATAGCACTTTTATTCCCCACAAAACTGTCTGTTTTGTATTTTTGTGAATTACAGGATTTTTTCTTTCATTGTGTATTTCTCTTTGATTTTTATAGCCAAGATTATCTTTTATAGTTTTATCCTAAAGCTGTTGTGGTCACTAAGAGAGAGAGCAAACAGTTTAAAATAAATACAGAGGGGCCTCTTCAAAGACAGGAGTACAGACATAACAAAAAGGCCGATTTGTAACTCAAAGTCTAATCCATTGTTGGTGAAGTAAGGAAAAACACACAAAAAGGGCAAAGCAAAAGTCAAAAACCAAGAACGGGAGCATCATAGGCAGGGCTAGAGGCATCAGTCAAAGACAGTCAAGATCAAGGCAGCAGGAAAGAAAATACAACAAATGAGAAAATACCTTACAGTGATTACTGAGTCTTTGAAAAATCCTTGAAACTGGAAACACTCAATTAATAAGTCCTGATACCACTAGCTCCCCTAATGGTAGGGAGGGCGAAAAGCATCGCTGGACATCACACCTCATTGCATGTCATTTCTTTGTCATAATGGCAGTATGTATGGGCGTCCCTGTCTGATACTTGGTTAATTCAGTACACAAAGGCAGCTAAGTCAGTCCTGTGAAATCGCTGTGTTGTTTTCCCATGCATGCCACTGAATGGAATGCATTAGAATAGTTTGGTGAAAGAGCTCAGCTTGAATAGTTCTATTTTGAGGAAGTGTCCCTTTGTCCTTGGGGATTTTGTCCTCAGTGCTTCCATGTGCTTTTAGTGCTTCTGGGTGAAGCAGAAACATAGCATACTCTATTAACCAGATCAACCCATTTCCAAGGTGCTGACTTTTCTATGATGTCAGAATCACCTTTAAAAAATAAAATCTGTTTTATAAAGCAGGTGGCCTCAGGTTCAAATACAGCTTTTGTTGACCACTTAGTTGATAAAGTAACATTAACCCAGAAGAACTTCCATATAAAGAGTTATTTGGCAGTATGATGACGATTGACCATTCATTGCACTGTCTGGATGCATGATGCTTGTGTTCTAAGGGTTAAAACCAATATTAGGGTAACTTTGCTACTTTGATTGCTCAGATAACCTCTGAAGCCCCCCTAAAATGATCCCAAGCCACCCTAAATATATAGTAATTAAATAGGACCCAGGCGAAGCTACACGGCGCTGCTTGTTAGTGAGTAGCAACCGGAGCCCGTTTAGTAATATTTCTCTGGTAGCGCCGTTTTTACTCAGTTCAACAGAACAATACTATGATACTATGAGTGTCCATAACTGTTCACTGCTTAACTTTAATTATTTCCTTAAGTGAAAGGAAAGGTTTAGTGAAATGTTTTCAGCCCTCTACACACGCTAATTCCTTCCTAGAGCCCTGGGGGCTAAGCCCCCCTTGTATTTCCGTCCTAGTGACGTCCCTGGGCAAACCTATTAGTTTTCTGTGTTCTGTGATGTGGCATGGCGTTATGTTTAGACAATATCAGTATCTTATCTGAATAAACTATTTAGTTGGTTTAAAAACATGATCTGGTGAGGTCGAGGTTTAATGTGGGAGAATAGCTGTAATTTCCTGTTTCCTTCTTCTTTGGCTTCAAGGAACAGATGTCATTACCATCTCATCCTGCACAAGCCTTTCATAATGACACAATCACTTACCCTCCCTCCCACTAAGCGTATCAGTCCCAGTTGTTTCTTTTGAGTACAGCCTGATTCATGAAAGGCTTATATAATCACTGCGAGCTGCTGAGGCTGCATGAAATATTATTTCTTAATCATTATTCTGATATTTGCCATTTGCGATACCCATTTGTAGATGAGCACAATGCCAAACTACTAAATTATGTATCGTTGGCTGCAAGTAAATTCGGATGTTATGTGGGCGCTTTAATGAATCAAGTTGTTTGTGGGATCTAAACGAATGAATCTAAATGATTTTGTTCAAAACAGTACATTGTAATTCATGAAATTCTTCCTACATGGTTTTATCGTTGTTGCCAAATGAAGCATTACTTCAAATGATTATGAAATCATATGCTTGCATCCAGCAGCCCTACCAGCCACAAATATGTTTGAGTGCTAGACATTGCCCCGGTTTTATCAGTGTATAAGATAGGGCCTGGCCAGTATGGACATTTTGTGCCTGGAGGGTGGATACCAGATTTTCAGGGGCTAAAATGATGGTATATGAAAACATCGTCTGATGTAATGTATGTTTGTTAGTGAGGCACAGAAATAAAGACTCTTGTGTGAAAAGAAAATGTCGGACATGCTGGGCCAAAAAATAAAAATGAAATAAAAACTTTTTAAACAATTAAAATGACTAAAACAATTACTTTGATCTGAAAATATGCTCACGAGGAGTAAAGATTTCCACCAGAATCCATGCTCTCATTCACACACTAGAAGAGGTAGGAACATGAGCACTCACGATCCTGAAGAGTTGAGCTGGCAGGGCTGAGGGGGATGACTCATATATAGATACTTATTTTGCTTCAGTTGTTTTAGTTAAAACATTACTTTACTGGCTGAAATGATTACACTGGGTAACAATTTTTATGAAAGGTCTGTTTCATTTTTGATGTTTCAGAAAATCACAGCAGTTTTTTGGTTCTAGAGATAAACTAAATTTCATGTATATTTTTCATTATAAGGTTGTTGTAATAGTACTATTATTTTCATATTAGTCTCACTGATGCGTGTCTTACACTCAGTGCATGAGATTTGGGAACCCTGGCAACCCTGTTCTCTACATGTACAACGAACAAACAACATATTAATATGCAAAAAGTTATAAGTGTAACAAAAGACCATGTCAGCCGAGCTGCCAAGTTTAGTTTCAGTGGTAACGTTTTTTCTCAGCGTGCTGAGATTGTATAAGAAACACTACAAAATGTAATGAAACAATCACGCATCTCTTAGAGTGGGAAACGCTGAGTTCAGATTATAGTGATACTGAAACATTTACATTTACATTTACATTTACATTTACGGCATTTAGCTGACGCTCTTATCCAGAGCGATGTACATCAGTGCTTAA
>JBBPDC010016796.1:0-13070 GCA_037974485.1 Hemigrammopetersius urotaenia | reverse complement strand
ATTTATTCTTCAATTATTATTACATAATAACTTCTGTAAAGTGACCTTGGGTGTTATGAAAGGCGCTTATAAATAAATGCATTATAGGGAAAGTACAACTTCTAAGGCTAATACAATGATCAGTTATTTCCCAATTTTCCCAATAATGAAAGTTTTGTGCCATTTTTGTTTCTTTTTAATCTGTACCATCATATATATTTTAATTGAATTAATTTCCCTTTATTGAAAGAATACATTAGGCTTAAATATTCCATTCCCACATGACAAACTTTTTTGTTCCATGCTTTATTCCTGTAGTGAGGTTAGTTGCCTTGGAAATGAAGTGTTTAGAATGACATGCTTCTAATCTCTTAATTACGCTTATAGGAGTTACACATTCCAGAGCATTCTGCTCAAGGCTCTGACACACACACACACACACACACACACACACACACACACTACAGAGCAACAGAAACTCAGTCAGTGCAGAAGAGGGGAAATATTATATAACATGCCATCTTTGATCTGGGTAATGTCTCCTATACCAGTGTGTCAAAAATGATTGATGCTGTCAAAAGTTGACACCAGGCTCAGTTAAGTTTATGCTGAACAAAAATGTTGACCAATTACTATAGTTATGTCCTATGTAGCCTAGCAACCCACTGTTTTTGCCAATGATTGGTGGGTATTTCTGACAAAAACAGACAAAGAAAGAATGTAGGAACATGGTAGGCAACTACTGACCCATCCAGGGTGTATTTGGAGTCCAACATTTGTATTTTTGGTTTAGAACTGGAGCTACGATGCTAAAAGTCAATAGTAACCTTTTACCATAAACACATCCCCAGAACCTCTCTGGACTATCTGATGGAGAGCAGAATTCATGGCTGAGAGGATGCACCTAAGCATCTCCACACCCTGACACCACCACCACCACATTTCACTGCTAGCATTGTTCATATGGTAAAATGCTCTTAGCTTTATGCCAGATGTCACAGAAATCTTTCAAAAAGTTACACTCATCAGAATTCTACCCCAAAAGACTTGGGAAAGTCATCAAGGTGTTTTAGGTAAATGTGAGATGAGCATTTATGTTCCTCTTTGTTGTCAGTGGTTTTCATCTTGCAGCTGTCCCATGGAAGCCAGTTTTGCACTCCCTTGAACTGTGGAACACTGACCTTATCAGAGGTTATGCCTGTTGGTCCTTAGATGTTCATCTGGGTTCCTTTTGTGAGTCGTTGTTGTGCTCATAGAGGAATTTCAGTTTCAGTTTCAAGTTTTGTCCAACTTTTTTCATCTAACAATCTAGATTTAAGATCATTAAATCTAGAGCAGTGGTGACGTAGTGGGTAGGATACTTGCCTCTAGACCAAGAGGTTGTGGGTTCGAATCTTACCTTCAGCACACCACCACTGGGTTCCTGGGCAAGACCCTTAACCCCAAGTTGCTCCAGGGAGTTAGGGAATGGAAGTCGCTTTGGATAAAAGCATCTGATAAATGCCGTAAATGTCTAATATAGCTAACAAGTCACTGAGGTTTATAGCCCACTTATTAGTATGGGGCAATCTTGTCCTTGTCTTGTCAGTGTACTGAGAACTATAGAGAGCAGCTCCGTCAGCAGCCTCTCAGTCTGGCATGGCAGCTGCTCCGCATCCTAGCACATTCAAGTCATTGTAGAGAGTTTAGCAGAGACACCACCCACCCTGACCACGGACTGTTCAACCTACTGCTCTCTGGCAAATGCTACTACAGTATGCAGCGCTAGTCTGCCAGATGCAACAGGAGCTTTCCCCAAAGGTCATCAGACTTCTGCTAACAAAACAAAACATGCTGGCCTGTCAGTTCTGTCTGTCAACTCCTGAACACACAAACAAACTACAACTACACATATATTCAACTACACATATATTCAAAACTTCTGAAGTGCAGCATTTATTTGTGCAATAATTCAATGTTTCTCATCACTTGAGCACTTCATCGCTGTTCACATTTCTTGTGCAATAATGGAACCAAAATGCAATATTTCATACCTTAGTTTGTCTATAAGCTTATATATGTGTTTTTGTCTGTCTATGTTGTTTATAATGTCTACATGTTGCTGTCTTGTATGTTTTTGTCTGTTTATGCTGTTTATTATGTGTACCCATAGGCACTGGAACCATTATATTAGTTTAAAAAATCTTTCATTTCGTCCTCACTCAACGATTTGTATTAGAGAAACACGGGAGACAACGAGTGCGGCGCTTCCTGTATGTTTTAGGTTTGTCTATGCTGTTTATTGCTTCTACCTGTTGTTGTCCTGTATATTTTTTGTCTGTCTATGCTGTCTATTATATCAACCTGTTGTCCTACATGCACTTGCCCTTTATGCCCTTACTTGCAATTTATTATGTACAATAGTCTTCATGTACAACATTACTACTTGGTCAATACTTTCATTACTTAAAATTATATAATTACTACGCATCTTCTAATGCGTATCTAATTTGGAATTAGTGCAATAACTAATTCCAAACCATCATTTGTGTCACTAGATATATATTATATTGCGTTACTTATGGATAGATATTATACCGAGCATTGTATGTAGCATAGTCTTTTCATATTCTGATAAAGTTTACTTTAATTTTGACTGTATTTACTGTCTATTTGGTTAACATGTGCTGTGAATGGGCGACTTGTGATGGATATAATGACACTGTGTACACAAGGCTAGGTATACATTTCCAGCCGCAGTAACATATATCCCTCAGCGATGTTTCCCCCAAAACAAACCTGACAAACATAATTCCATAATCACTCATGACTCACAGCGCATCTGAACTGCGCTTCGTGTAAAAGCCGAAATCTTGTTCCGCTCTGCGGCACGGAGAGTGCCGCTTTTACTGTAAATGCCACGAAAGCAGAGGTTTTGAACCCGCTGCTTCAGACAGAGGCCCCTGGTGTGTGTGTTTATTTATCCAGCCGGGTGTGTCTGAGCGTCCCAGTGTTTTCCTATGTGGGCGTGCGGACATGTTACCATGTTAGCATCTTTTAGCCGTTTGTAAATCATCACGTTTTATTTGTTGGGTCTGACTCTGGGCAGACAGCTGGTTCACATGACACAAAAGCGAGGCAGAGAAAAGACTGATAGTCTCCTTTAAAGGGCTCATAACAAAGTTCTTATTCCCCATCCGTTTTTTAAAACAAAGCAGATTTAAGATTATTTTATAAATCTACCATTCACTGTCTGTTTAGATTAACTATATAAAACTAAGCTGCGAAAAGCTTGCCCATTTGAGGCATAGTTATAAGGGGTGTTGCAGCCAGGACTGCCTTTTGAATGAGGCACAATAATGGTGGCCAGTCAGGATGGAGAATATTTGCATAAATTAGTCTTAAAGGTATAGTAACCCAAAAGGTATGCTTGGTTCAAAGATAAGTTTTGACATGCATTAATAATACATAATATATAATACAAGTATTAAAGTGGACTGTAGGATTAGTTCGACATTAAATAACAATTTTACCCAATATGTAGTCGATCAGCAAAGACATGTTTGGTGTGAATACATGAGACATATTTCTTTGGCTAATGAACCTAAAAGTGCCTATAACCCACAGATTAGCATAAAGCATAATTAAATAATCTGACTCAAACTGTTGTGGGACTTTTTTATAAACCAAACTGGCGTGTGATTAGCACCAAGCTAATTGGTGGGGTTTAAGTCACTACCACCTGTTAGCTACCCAGAGGAAAGGAAATTCTGAATAAAATTCTGAGCCCAGTTTAACATTAACATGAGATTTTAACCATTTTCTCACACTTCTTAAATTCATCAGCCGATAGAGACTTCCTCTTCCTCTCAGCCCAGATCCCAGTTTAAGATCTTGTTAGATCAATTTAATGCTCTTTCTTTTCTTTCACTGCTCTGATCTTTATTTGTCTCAGTTCCTCAAATCTTTAGACAAACCATAAGATCCAAAAAACATCTGACATCTGCCTTTGTGATCAAATTCAAGTCTTAAAACTACCAACGTCAGACAGTTTTGAGATCCATAAGGCAGAGATGGGGACTCAAGTCTGAGACTCGGACTCGAGTCACACTTAAGTCGCACAAACAAAGACTTGACTTCAGACTTGCCCTCAACAACTTGTGACTTGACTCGGTCTTGGGTGTTGTGACTTGTGAGTCATAACTTGTAAACCATGCTAATTTCCTGGAATTATTCATTCTTTCCAATGACCCCTTATTTGCCAATGACCTCTTGTTTGCCTCCGGCCATCAGATTTAAGACCATTTGAGGCAAATTCTCCATGTTGGTGACGGCATATCACAGCAGGCAGTACGCAGTACGAAAATGTACCAAAACCAAAGCTCTAAATGTGTGAAAATTGTATGAAAACTGCGCTAAATGATGAAAACTTCATAAATCATCAAATAAGAAGATGATTTATTTCTGATGAGACAAAGACTGAAAAGAGATCTTTCTCTGCAAAGCAAGATTTGGCTGAAAAATGAGAGCATTTCTACACCAAACTATCACTTTGTTTGAGTCCTATTCCCTAAAGACGCTCCTTGCCCCAGTTAGTGATGGTCGCGTGGAAGGATTGGCTATTTAGCTTTTATCCATCCAGACCCTTTTGAGAGGAAGCTAATTAGAGCGAAAACAAAGAAATGCAGTCTTGTTTAATAGCTGTGGAATGAACACATGCTGGAATGATCCCATGTTGACTCGAACAGGGTTTACACATACAGTACTCATAAGGCTAGGTCTGTTTACATCAGAGCGTTCAGTGGAGAGGGTTTATCTTACACTGGAGCTGGATTTATTACACGGTCGGAAAAGATCTCGTCCGTCTGGACCTGATGGCTTTTTTTTTTCATTTAGTTCCAGTGGGAATGTTTTCGTCTGCTGCCCCCATCTGGTCATCATGCGTCAGTTTATCTCCTTCCTCTCAGTGTGGATCTTGACCTCAACATCCTGCACCCAGAGACCCTGAAATTGGATAGTTGGATGAAAAAAATCAGATTCTTTAAATTTTCCTAAATGCAGCAAATCATTATTCTTATTTGGAGATTACTGAAGTCTGACTTGTTTCTTTGAAACTCCGCTTTAGGAAGAATAAGGAGCATAAGGAAAAAAATAACTCATAACATCAGTTCTTTTCCTGTTTATACCAGCTTCTTAGTTTTCTTCTCTTCAACAACCTCAAAACGGTTTGACTTTGGTAGTTGAGACAGGCACACTTATAAGACAGTTTTCATTTGGATCTTATCGTTTTTGTAAAGATCTAATTATCTGAGACAAATAAAGATCAGAGCAGTATAAAACAAGAAAGAACATTTCAAAAATTGGCATCAGGCTGAGATTAGAGAAACATTCTTTCTCAGGAACAAATGGTTGCAATCTCATACTGCTCACAAACTGAGCTCAGTCTAGAAGAAACAGGCTCGAGAATAAAGAGTCTTATTCTGCATTTTCCTTTATTCTGGGTAACAAGTAAAGGAAACCCACCATGGCATCATCACATCTTCATTCATCTGTAACACACTCGCTTATGTGGTTTCTGAAAATGATAGAGGGAGCGGGTAAATAGGTAAGCTGGGTAAACTTGATTTTTGTACCTAAACTGTAAATTTAGGTTAAATTCTGCATATTTAGCTGATTTTTTCACACTTCCTCCAACCCACCCCAGCCCCCATCTGGCTATGGTTGCCCTGGTTCACCCCTGTGCCTCCCCAGGCTGATGGATGTTGGAAGCCCAGTGTTGGAGCAGCATGGCAGGCTGGAGATCAGACTAATGGGGAAACATTAGCCTTCATTAGCGTCCACCAACAATAGTGCTGTTGTTGCGCTCAGGCCTCCGTGGCGGCCCCCAGCTCGCAGGCGGCCGGATCAGATGGCCCTGCCGCTTTGTTGCACCTTTTGTGCGTCCAGACAATGAATTGCTTTTCTTTTTTTCCCCTCTAATCTGAGCTGAATGGAGCTCTTTCTTCGCGTCAGGGTGGGGAAGAAAAACCCGGAGTCATTATGTCTGCGCTAACGTGGAAACAGAAGTGGTTCTTCTGTGGAGGGGCAGGTTTGTTGAAGGTGTGTTAATCTGTGAGATGTGTCTGCTTCCGCAGAGGATGTGTTTGTCTGGGTGTCCACTAAGGGGCAGTAAATGCACTTCTGTGAATGTACACTCTCCTGCCTATCAAGGCCTTTGACCTGTAAATTTAGCTTAAATCATCGTCCAGTTCCTATTGATTGATAAACTGAGGTCACATTGAAATCTTTAACTGGGCTCGCTTTAGCTCATATTTTAATAATTACTGTGCAACTCAGAGCTATTTTCTCATTCAGTTCAGCCTTCCTCTAATCTCAGCCCGATCCCAGTTTAAGATGTTAAAATGCCCTTCGTTTTCTTTCACTGCTCTGATCTTTATTTGTCTCAGGTAATCAGATCTCCAGATAAATTATAAGATCCAAAAGAAAACTTGATTGTCTTGATTGTGTCTTCGCATACCAGAGTCAGACAGTTTTGAGATCCATAAGGCTGTTAAAAAGAAGAAAACCTAGAAGGCGATATAGTGAATAGAACTAGTGAAAGAACTGAATTTTAGAAGAAATCAGTCCAAATTGGAAGACTGTATTTCGTTGTACTTGTACAATGACAATAAATTTGAATCATTTCTATTCTAATGTAATCTAACGTAATCCTGTGGCTACAAGATCAGCATTTGTACATACATTTATACATACAAGGAAGACAGACCAGGGTGACATTAATGCAGAAGGTGGATGGGAGTAAAAGTGCTGAATTTCGTATCTCCAGTTCACCTGATATACATTTACACTTTCCACAGAATCAAACCCAGGACCTTTGCATTGTAAAATCACTGCAAGCACTACTCACTGGCCCACCATGTCACCCCTAAAGGCATGAAAATAAAAAGGCATGAGAATAAATCAATTGTTAATATCAAGCAGTCATTAACAATTTATTAATCTGTTGGAAGGACCATATGGGGCATATGAATATTCTAAAGCACTATAGAGACATTTCGATGAATGAAAGCTGAGAGGGATGGGTGGAATGGGAGCTTTGCCACGGTTATAGGTGGTTGCCCTTCGCAAATACCGCTCTCTCACTTTTACTTAGGGTTTTTGGAATGGTTGAAAAATAATCACTTATTGGTTTTCAGTTCAGTCATGCTGTGCGGCTTCACACTAGCAAATCGCAGCTGTTAAAGGGACATATGCACACACACACATACACATACACACACAAGCTGACCAGTGCCCCAAAAGGATATACATCAAAATTACACATTTGAAATCGTTAATTTGTTCATTTTCTCAGGGTGGGGGTGTATCCCATAAGACAAAAGATGAAAAAAACACCATAGACAGGTCACCGGACACAGACATACACGCACACACAGAGGCACACCTCAGGGGCAGTTTAGTATATCCCGTCCATCTGATGTGCAGGTCTTTGGGCTGTGGCAGGAAACTTGGAGAATCCAACAGAAGTCATCACAGACTCAAGGAGAACATCCAAACTCACACAGGAAAGAGAAGATCAGGAATTAAAGTCAGATCGTTCTTGGTGTGAGCCGACAGCACTATCATGCTGACCGGCATGTAATCATGTTACAGCAAATACAGAAAATACAAAGTCAACATGTTTTCGAACTGTTTCAAACTAAAATATACTTTGAGCTTTTATATGTCAGGTTTTTGCAGACAACCCAGAGCGGATTAGACTATTTTTTCCCTCCAGAAACTAACCTTTCATGCTCTGGTCATATCCCAATGGATAAAATCTTGGCCACTCAAATTCCCAGTTCCACTTTGAAATGTGTCACATTAGGGAAGAAAATGGCATCCTGATTCCTCATTCTGGATGACTTCAGATTTGTTTATCTAGTTTAGATCTGTTCTGACTTATTAAACCTCAGCAAAATGGAAGAATTGTGAAAATGCCATGTGTACTATGATTTTACATTTTTGTCATATCACCCTTCTTTCATGGCTACACTGCTCTGTTGTGCCGAAACCCCAGCCAGCTGTCAAACTCACTCCTGCAGATGCGAAACTGGCCAGTGACACAGGTGCTTGGAGATGAGTGCTGTCCTGCTGTTTCCTTACACTGCGCCAGGCAGATGGTCTGCACTTTCATTTTTAGACATTCAGAATTTGGAGGAAACAGCAGGAAAGGCTTTGGACGGTGAATCACGCCGGGCTGTCAAGAACCGAATTCCTGCAGTCGACCAAGGCCGAGGTCGAGAGGGAACGCTGGGCTCGAACCCGGATCTTTTGTTTTATTGAGTACATGTGGAACGCTTTATGATTTTCATGAAAAAATCAATGTCAGTGTTTAAAGCCACATCAGTTTTAAAGTGTACCACAGTTCTGTTTTCTGATACACAAGCATTTCTCCTTACACACACACACACACACACACACACACACACACACACACACACACACACACACACACACACCTATTAAAGACGCCACAGAGGCTGCCTTCGTTTTACAGGCTTCATAATCCATGCTTTGATGCACATGTTTAGTTTCGTTAGGTCACAGGACGGTAATTACCGGCTTTGGATTCTGTGCTCCTTCGCTGTAATGGTTAGGAAATCATAAAATCTATTTTTATCAGACTAATATAAACAGCGGTAATTGCTTCCTAATTATTTGCCCATTTTTGCCAGGAAGTGCAGTGTAACACTGATTTAACAAAGGCAAGAAGGTGAGGTAAGACAGCTGGAGGATGATGCAAGAAAGGACTCACAAAAAGTTCAAAGAATCATGTCTAGCTAAGAAAATCTGCCAGCCAGGTAAAAAACATCTGATCGGAGTGAAGAAAGTAGAAATAAGTAGAATACGCTAAAAAAATTAATCTTATTGAACAAACAACATACCTTAAAACACCCTACTGCCTCCCAGCTGCTCACTGCTACTCCTCCTACTGATGGCTGCTGCCCCTAGTGTTCATTGTTTTACTTACACCTGCTGTACCTTAGTGCCCCCTGGTCTACCTTAGTTCTTCCTGCTGTAACTTAATGTCCCTGCTGCTCACTGTTGCTTCTGTTACCCCATTGCCCCCTGTGCTCCTACCACTCTCTGCTGTACCTTATTGTTCTGCCCCTACTTCCCTGCAGTCCCACCTACTGCTCACTGCTGCCCCACTATACCTTACTCCCCCACAATTTAATCAAGCTGTCCCTATGCAGCCAGGCTGCACTTACTGCCCCAACTGCCCATGCTGTTCACTGCTCTGCTGCTGCCCCTATGTCCAACTGCTGCCCTCTGCTGTTCCTAAGCGCCCTCTGATGTTCTCATTTCCTTATGCAACCATGCTATACCCTACTGTTCATTACTGACCTGAACTGCCCTTAATGTTAACTGCTTCTCTTGCTGCCCCTATTGCCCCCAATGCCTTTGTTATATGATTTAATGGAACATTACCTTGACCTTGTTTTACCAATTTTGCTAGAGGTATACATGCAGGCCATTGTGAGACAAAAAATGATTGTTAGTTTGTGTTTGCCACTATATTACTAACATTGACATCCATAGAAACACTTAGAGATATGTGGAGTTTCACGGGGGGTTGATAGTGAATAAAACGGCTGTATTTGTCTGGTTTCATTCACCTCCACTGTAAAGAAATCAGAGTCTCTACAATGAACCGTTTCACATGAAACACAAACTGAGTTTCCTTTTAAATATTATTATATTTATACTATGATAGTCTTGGTAAATTGAGAAGGGCTAGATGCTGGTGGAGATTTCTGGACATCATTAACATCCACTGTGACCAAACTGTTATTATCTGCATCTGTTTTCCCAACTTGAGCAGAAGGGAGTGAATCACATACACATACTCCCAACCAAATATTAATTAGACATTTTTTTCCTTTTAGATTTAAGACCACAGTATGTGCTTCAACCGGCCTGAACTGAATGGCAGACTTAGAAAGTCTGCTAATTGCTAAAGCCTCTGCCCACTAGCTACTCTAGCCACAGTCACAAACTATTCACAACGCTGCCCACTAACTGCTCATAGCTCCCCAACTAATTGCTCACAGCTCTCCTCATTAACTACTCACAGTCCCGCCCACTAACTACTCACAGCCACACCCACTATTTACTCACAACCACTAACTGCTCACAGCCACACCCACTAACTGCTCACAGCCACACCCACTAACTGCTCACAGCCACACCCACTAACTGCTCACAGCCACACCTACTAACTGCTCACAGCCACACCCACTAACTGTTCACGGCCACACCCACTAACTGCTCACAGCCACACCCACTAACTGCTCACGGCCACACCCACTAACTGTTCACGTCCACACCCACTAACTGTTCACAGCCACACCCACAAACTACTCACAGCCACACCCACTAACTACTCACAGCCACACCCACTAACTACTCACAGCCACACCCACTAACTGTTCACAGCCACACCCACTAACTGTTCACAGCCACACCCACTAACTGCTCACAGCCACACCCACTAACTGCTCACGGCCACACCCACTAACTGTTCACAGCCATACCCAGGTATACAGGTTTATGAAAATCGTTTAGCTTTAACTGTGGATCACATCAGATAATTTGTTTGCAGGTCATATAACACTTCACTTTCAGTTACATTACCAGGTCGAGCTCTCTCTCTCTCTCTGTCTGGACGTGTTGGTCAGGCTTAATCAGAGCATGCAGTAAATTATTCAGTCCTGTTTGTGAAATAAAGGCCAGTGATTGTCCCTTTTATTCTCTCCCTCTCTCTTTCTCTCTCCCTGCTTCAGGTTGCCTGCCTCACTTTATCTCTCTTTCCTTCTCTTTCTGCATTATTAACCTGCACTCATACGTATGTCTCCATGGCAGCACATGTCTCTACTAAATTGAGGACTTCCTCTTTTCCTTGTCTTTTTCACTTCACTTTCTCTCTCTCTCTCTCTCTCTCTCACTCTCTCTCACTCACTCACTCACACATTTACACATACACATAACTCTCTCATTCACATCTCTCTCTTTACCAGCACTCAGCCACCCTAACACGCACACAGACACAGACACACACACACACACACACACACACACACACTTTTTTATCACATTCATAGCCTTTACTTTCTCTCTTATCCCTCTCTCTCTCCCCTCTCTACTCTCTCTCTCTCTTTTTTAATCCTTTATACTCTCTCTCTCACATGCAAACATTAACACAAACCCACCCCCAAACACATACACACCTCTCTTTTCTCTTTCATTCATAGCCCCCTCTCTCTCTCGCTCTTTATCTCTTTCTTTCTCTCTCTCTGAACAAGGTCACTGTATAAAAAGATGGGTGGGCAATGACAGGGAGAGGACTTCTCTGCCTCCATTCTACTTGTCCTCCCTCCATTCAGTGGAACTGTGGAAACTGAGCAGGTCCCGATTTATTACCATTAATAAAAAAAAAAAAAGATGTAGTTTTTCAGGTGGGCGGCTAAACTCTTTTAAAAATGCTGTTCTTCATTTTGACATTAAATTAAGTAACAACAGGTAAAACACTGACTTACTAAATCAGTAGGTGTGTCCAGGCCCTTAACAGAAAAACATTAAACATTTTATTCCATGAAAACATTATAAATATTTAAATGTACCTGACTGGTTTTGAAGTGTTACAATACACACTGCAAGTATGGGAAATGTTTTTCTTGTGTGCTAGCGTTCCACACTAAAATTCAATAATCCATTACCTTGTATTGTGAATGGCCCTTGTGTTTACTATGGTTGTGCTGCCTGACAGCTAAATATCTCCTTGCCAGTGAGATCATGTTCATGCTGGTGTTACCTTGTTACTTTGACACGTTCAACAGGACGATTATGTTTGTTGTACAACAGTGTGAGCCGTGGTGTCTATGCTGACATTTCTATAGTAGTTATGAATGAATACTCAAAAAACACAATTTATAAAATTGTATAACCAAAGCAACAGCCTGTCAGGGTCATGTCAGGTGGCACAATGGTGGCACAAAATGATTTGTGTGTTTCTTGGTTGTGTGTGTTGTGCTCTTGAATGTCCTGGATGGTCCTCACTCTGTCCATAAGTTGGTGCATCAGCTGCTGAGACAGCTGAGGCATAACAGTCCTTAGTGACCCAGTATAGGCCTCACACACCTCACACGCAGGACTTTAAATGTAAAAATGGGTTGTTTCAGGTCAGCGGGACACATTTTGGCTCAGTTGTCGCCTCCTTGCAGCATCACCACTTTCCTGACACGTCTCTGACCCAACTTGCCTTTTGTATGTTGAGGCTGTTTATGCTTCAGGCACTTGGAGCCCGTCTGTGAGACAGTTCTAGATGTACCTACACATCAAGGGGTGTCTGATTCTAGAGACCAGTGAGGACACTGGAGATGTTCAGTTCAAGCTCTCTAATAGTATATCTGCAACTGGTTCACTAGTTGTTTCACTGGGTAAATAATACATGTAAAAAGATTCAACTGAAAGAATTTTAGGATCATTTCTATGGTCCATCACCTATTCCCCTTTCCTCACTGCAGGTCAACAGTTTAATAATAATTTACTCATTTTTTGACATAAATATGAATGTAAATTCAGCAACATTTCCATATAACATATAACTGTATAAATATAGAAAGTGCATCTTGAAATGGCAAAATATCGCTGTACATAGAGGCTCCCACGTTGTCACGAACCCCTCCTGTAGGCTTTTGAAGGAGGAGAGAGCACCAGGGGAGACCGACATGTTGGTTGTGGTTTTTAATTAGCTGAACTGAAAACAGGCTCGAGGGCCGTACAACGCAAAAACAGGATTACAGACGAGGCAGGAGAACTCACAGGCAACAGAGGAGAGGGGTTGACACACAGGACAACACAACATGACAATATAATACCACCATGTCTTCACAAGACATGGTGCAGGGTTTACATACGGAACAGACAGGGGACCAGGACCAATCAGGGACACAGGAGGATCACAGGGAATACACATCAGGTGCAGGGGACTAACAGGACGAGAACAGACACAGGTGAGAAGGGCCAGACAGGGACAAGGGGGACCCCTAGTGGGTCTACAAGGGAAC
>JBBPDC010016779.1:0-13071 GCA_037974485.1 Hemigrammopetersius urotaenia | reverse complement strand
GTCATGGGTTCGAATCCTACCTTCAGCACACCACCACTGGGTCCCTGAGCAAGACCCCTAACCCCAAGTTGCTCCAGAGAGAGACTGCCCCCTGTAGGTAGGGAATGGAAGTCGCTTTGGATAAAAGTGTCTGATAAATGGAGACAGGGCAAACACTACACAGAAGACGGGTACAAAAGACAGACACAAGGGCATAACACAAGGCAACTTAAATACACAAACCAATCAACAACCACAATCACTCATGACCCCAGACACAGTAAACCCATACAAATTAAACAATGATGGCTTTTGCCGGCCGCTGACCGTGGACGGGACACAGAAGGTGCAGCCCATTTTCAAAAACGTCATTAATTTTTCCCCAAAAACACACAAAGAAGCTTTAGGCTCAGGGCAGGTTTAAATAATTATAAGATGACAACATGTTCTTAGCAGAAAAAAAATGCAGAAACACAAATATAAACCATTAGACAGAAAGTGTATTGGACTTCTTTACTTATCTGCACTGATTAAACAGGGCATCAAGCACTGCTCATCTGGAACCTCCATTGCTCAAAAGAAGAGGAAGACATGCGTTAAAACTCTTTTCACTCTCGGCCCCCCACTAGTGGAACGAACGCCCACTTCCAATCAGATCTGTAGAGTCCCTCATTGACTTCAAGCGTAGTCTGAAACCCATCTCTTCATGAAGTACCATAGTGACTAAATAGGCCCCTTGTAATGGCTTAATAATTTCTTTTTCTCTATATACAAAAAAAACCCCAACTTCCAGGGACTTACACTGTTAACTCCACGTTTTCCTTATTTATACTTTAACCTCTGACTTATGCTTTAACCTCTCTTACGCTCTGTAAGCCTACAGTAACTGAACAGCACATATTGATTTAAGTATAGCTTTTCAGGTTTGAAGAACAGACGTGGACTACTTGAGCAGTATTGAATGTTGCTATGGATGCTGTAAATGTAAATGTAAATGTGTGGAACATATCAAGGGGGGTCCAAAGCACGGTAGGTAGCCTTGCTTAGTCTTGACTAAACCTCCCACATCTTGTACCCATCCGCAGATAAATGGTGTCAGGAGAAAACGACTTCACAACAACTGAGGACTGGGCTATATTTAAGATTCTAAAGTTTGAACATGAAAACTGTTTTTTATTGATATGTATTTATTTATTTTTCCACACTTAAAAGCTCCACCACACCGCAGTACCTCTTTCTGTTCTTTTCTTTAAACACCTGTGCTCTGTGCTGTTCAGGAGGGACAGGAATTATTTTAAAGAACATTACAGCTTTGATCTTGTAACAAAAGTTCATCTGTGAAATACATATACTTTGATGGTTAGCCTGGATGATATGCAAAACGCTATGAACAGAATAAAAAAGATGCAGAATAAAAATGAAAATGAAAGTTTAATTCCCACTCAAGCATGTCACATGCAACATTTTAGCTCTGGGACTGAACTCTAAATAGTTATTACCCTAGAAGCTTTACTTTAAGAACAGAAACGCTAGAGCTTTTCACTTCATTCTGCTTTTGAAAGAAACTTGAACACACATAAGTGCTTTAAATGACAATCTATATACACTTGAACGATGATCAATAGAAGCTGCATTGAAGCGGTGCGCACGAAAGTGAACCCATGAGCAATGAGGGGTGAAAGGGGAGGGGTGAGAGCCCCCTGCTGTGAAAATAGTCCACCCACTCTGCAAAAAAAATGCTAGAAATAAAATGGACAAATGTAACCTTCCTGATATCACAACAAAAATCATGAGCGACAATGAAAAATAGCTTAAGTGCTGTAAGTCTTACCTTCCTTTCTTACCAATGAAAATCCAGACAACTTTTATTACTATATTTTTACATTTCCATCATGCAGACACATTCAAACAGTATTGAAAGAATTAACAATGCTGCACAGTTCACCTCCATTGAATTGAATTGCTACTGAAAGAGGGAGATAGCAAATGGAGTGTTTGCAGATAGATGAAGGTCAGTTCAGCTCATGCACTCATGCACTCATGAATAGTTTGTGCCAAATGTGTGGGGTTTCTGTTAATCACAGAAATGCTCAATGCACATTTACATTTACGGCATTTGGCTGACACTCTTATACAGAGCGACGTACATCAGTGCTCAAGTAGTCCACAACTGTTTCTTAAACCTGTAAACAGGTTAAATCCACATCAACTCTTTAACCGAAATACTGTACATTCGGTGCACCTATACAACATCTATCAAATAATATTTAGCCAACACCTGCCAAACAATACCAGAGCAACATAAGCCATAGAAAAGTCAAGAGAAGAGAACGGAAGGATTTTGGCACGTTCTCTTTTATTTACTATTTCATACTTACTTTTGAGAGCACGTAATACTATCAAGTCAAAATAATTACTTATATAAACACAGATATAAATGGAGTCATTTATCTTTATGAGTCTGTTACCAAAATGCAGACTGATGTCAAGCTTTACAGACAGTAGACCTTATTCATCACCTGTGTACAGTTCGTCCATTAAAAGATCGACAAAATTGGTGATTTAAATCAGTTATCATTTTTTATTGTGATAAATTGCTATGCTCATCAGATTGCCAACTTCGAAAAAAGGAATGTTATTTTTACTGAATTTGACAGCAAAACCGTCTCATACAAACAGTCGGAAAGAGACAGAGAGACTGAAACTGTAAAAGAGGGCAGAGTCTGTTCTGTGTTGAGCTGACAACGGAAAGCATTATAGTGATACAGCCTTGCCTGCTTTTCAACTAATGCCCATTTCTCGTGTGATGCAATGCCTGTTTTGTTCATGTACAGGGTTTGTGCAACAGAAGAATTCCACCTAAACTGGAATGCCTTTGCTGCAGTCTGATCACATCATTTTTTTAGACTAGCTTTAACAAAATAGAAAGTAGTAAACATCTGGGCATGGCACACTAAAACACTTTGTCAGGAGTACAGAAACATTGCCATATTGCCAAAAAATGTTTTATACTATGTAATATGGGACTGCTGGTGGTTAGGGAGATGCACCTGCAATCAGAAGGTCATGGGTTCAAATCCCAAGACTGCCAGTGGCACCACCATTGAGCAAGGTACCATCCTCATGCAGGTGCTACGTTGTTTCACACTGTTCACACTGTGTGGCATGATCACATGGGACTATGTGGGCCACTTTACTTTATATTCAGTGAACAATATATAAAGTCTAATTTCTATGGAGCAGTGGATAAATAGAAATGAGACTTTATATATTGAATGGACATGATTTGGTGTGGTTGCAATAAAACATTAACACAATCAACACAATTCTTGGCAAAAGAAGCAAACTGCAATACAGCAATTGTGTTGATGTAACATATTTATTCATATTGGCAATGTTGTTCATAACTTATAATGGAAGTGAATGTATTCTTTAGCCTGGCTGTGTTTATGAGCTCTCCTAATCTTCATTAAGACAATGTAGAGATCAAACCCTGTCTTTTAATGATGTAAACAAATTAAAAAATGACAAAATTGAGATGAAACTATGAAACTATGAACTAGGAAACTATGGTATTTGTATTTTATTCATATATATTTATTTATTCTAATGCCAATATGTGGTCATCACCAGCATAGTATATCTAGCTCTTGTTGAAGCCAGATAAACAAAAAAATCATCTTCCGCATTGAGAAATGCTTTCTGTGCAGGTAGTTGCTACATTCTTATTTACCTTTGTAAGGGTTTCAGTGTACTTGTTTGTGTGATAAACACCTTCATGTTATTTTCATCTAAACAGACCGATGCAGGGCCTCCCCAAACACGAAAAGAGCAGCTTCAGTAAACTGCCAGTAATGCAGTGTTCAGAATTCCTAAACGAGTGTGTCAAGATAGAAATTCTATTTCTGGGATGAAACTGGCTAAATATTTATTACTCTAGGAGCTCGCCCTGGACCAGAATGGAAACAGTTGCTGAAGCTGTTAGAACATCTCTGTTCCCTGTTTGAACACACATAGTGCAGGTATCTAATGCAGGTAGGCATACACAGTGTACTTATGGATCATTAAAAACTGCATGTAATTTGTGTCAAAATAATGAGCCCAAATTAACTGCATTATCAACTGCCATTAACACCTTTCCTTACATGCATTAATAACAGCTGGAGGCCTAGTGGTTAGTGGTTCGCCCTGCGATCAGAAAGTCATGGGTTCAAATCCCAAAACTGCTAGTGGCACCCCAGAGGTTCTCTTGAGTAAGTTACCGTCCCCACACACTGCACACTGCTGTGATCTTGGCTGCCCACTGCTTCACTTAGTGAATGGATGAAAAACAGAGGAAGAATTTTATGCTGTTCACACTGTCATATTACATTTTACAAGCTGCACGTCTCATAATTCCCAGTAAATAGGTCTCATAATTCCCAGCCCAAGTTGTTGTTTTGGACACAGTGGCTCTTTAACATGTTTTGTGAAGTGCGACTGTCTCCCCGTAACCAAGGCAACCTTTTCACAGCTGCTTCGCAACAAACTGTACATCAGAAACAGCAACTACAAATAGGCTTCCATTGCAAATGGTCACCCCGAGGTTATCTGAGATGTGAGCAGTTGGAAGATTCAAGCCCATTGATTGTTTACATTGTTATTTATTGACTTGAGCTAAAGGCCCGACTGCTTCGACCGGGGAGCTACCGCAGTCTGTATTACCAACTAAGAGGCTTATCAATATATTGCTTTATGAGCGAGAAGCTTCAGTGCAAACAAGAACAGAAGACCTGGATGCTGGTTGATGTTCCACCAGGGAGGTGCCGAAAGAAAAGGTTAATTATTTCCAGTTCACTGGTGTGAGTGGGCAATCAGCCGCAATAATTACAGCATGATTTCACTCCCACTAGTTCTTGAACTTGTGTTTCTTTTGCCGTCTTCCTCAGGGTGCCTTCCCTCATGCTCGGGACCCTGTTCCTCTTTGATAGCGTGAGGAAGGTGAGCTAGTCCCTCACAGCAGGAGAATCCTGTAGCAGCATTTTCACTTACACACACACACACACACACACACACACACACACACACACACACACACACACACACACACACACACACACACACTCTTAATGAACTGCCGTATCACATCCCATGCAATAGATCTTCTTGGGCATGCATACTTATTTTCCCAGGGTTCCACTGAAGTCTTAGTTCTGAGAGCAGGAGACGTAAGCTGGTAGAGGAGAATGTAAGCCGTTCCCCCTCTTGGCTAGACTCTGTGGCGAGCAAGGAGGCCTAGGAGCACGTGCTGTGACTGAAACAAACCGCTGGGCTCTGCTATTCCCTCCTTCTTTCCTGATTCTTACACAGGCAGAGACCTGTGGAGGTACAGCATGAGCTGTCTAATTTAGCTTCAATCTAAAACCCATTTTCTTTGAAGTGCCCCATTTTTCTTTGATCAGCATGCGATTGATAAGGACCATATGAAAGTGAAAAAATGATCACAGTCACGTTTGGTTAAAGATGTTTTTCGGCTGCTTGCTGTTTCTGTTGACTCTTAACACTAGGTGAAGCTGCACATATCCTAATCCTGCAGGGTTCCTCTTTCACAGATTCAGCCTGGTATCACCCAAATAAGTAATATTCATAGAAATATTCATATATCTGGCCAACAACTAAGAACAAGCTATCATGCTGTGACATTGCGCTATTTAAAACCGAATATTGTTCCCACTATTTCATCTGTTTTATATGTAGGCTGTTTCTCTGCTACTTGATTTTTCCTAGCATCCTCTTTGTTAACCTGTTAAAGTGTCAGCACACAAATCTGCACGCTGTGTTAATTAGAGAGGGCAATAAAACTAGAAGGTATAAAGGAAGGTATAAGTGTAAATATTTGGACTCACACTTCTTCACTCTTATAACTACAAAGAGCTGCTAAACTATTTAAGAACTTACTGAATGGTACAACTATATATATATATATATATATATAATATTTTTGAGCTGTATTGTATACACTTTGTTTTTGGTACATTGCAAATTTTCCACCTTTAGGACTAATAAAGTGCTGTCTTATCTTATCCTTTCAAATATTAAGCCAACAAAGGTCCTGGCAATAACATGCCTTTTAAATGTAACTGTATATCCTAAATTCTGTGGATCCTCCTTCAATTCCTGCAGTAACAGTCTCTCCTCTTTTGGGAAGGCTTCACACTGGATACTGAAACATTGAAACATTGCTGTGAGGATTTAATTGCATTCAGCCCCTAGAGGTCAGGTGCTAATGTTGGATGCCACTCAAAATCAATGTTTTTCTAGTTGTGTGTGCTCAGATTTCACAATTATTGTCTTTTTTGCCACAGGGAATGCTTTAGATTCTAAACAAATTACAACAATTATCTATCATATCTATCGTCTATATATTTCTTCTTTTACAAAGGAGTTTACGTTAAAGTTCATTTCCATCTTTTCTTTATGCCAGAAAGTACTGTATAATCAGTACTAAAAAATAAAATGTTGAAGTACATTAATCTGGAAAGTGTTATGAAACCATTTCTAATGTTTTAGAAATGAACGAACTAGAGCGAGAAGCATGATTTTCATATTAAGAACCCTTGGAACATTCGGGAATCTTCCTAGAAGTGTCTGCCTGGCATAATGTCTCCAACATTGGGGGTAAAACATCCAAGAAGCCTGCAGAGTTCCAGGAAAACATAAAAGAACTGTAAGTCTCTCTTGCTTCAGCTAAAGTCAATACTCATAAATCCACAGTTAAATCGAGACTGGAAAATCCTGGCTATCATGGGGAAGCAGCAAAGCGCAAAACTAACTAAAAGTTCATCTCACCTTTGCAAAAAAAAAAAAAATCAACAAATTAAGCCACTCTGAATAATTTTCTATGGGATGTCCAGCCAAAGTGTTTTGGACACACAGGCCCATTTAAAGCAAATAGTGCTTTTCACAGTAGAAACTTCTCACCAACCTTTAGGCATGGTAGTGGTAGTGGAATTGAGTGTCTTATTGCCAAAGAAACGTATCTCATGATTCTTAAGTAGACTGTCTGTTTATCTTAACCGGGTTTGAAACATAAAAAGCTGACATAAGAAGCAAGACATATCACAATAACTGACGCCGAATAAATGTCAAAAATGTCAAAAAAGTCAAAAACGTGTATGAGTAATGAGTCAAAGTCCTTATTTTGAACCCAACTGAGCTTCTGTGGCAAACATTTTATTTATACATCTGAATTCAGGTTTTGCAAAGAAAAGTGGGCTTAAACACTTCCACAGCAATGTAAAAGACTGACAATTGGGTGATTGTTTTACAAGGCAGTTTGCATTAAAAAAATTCTCTTTAGTGAATGATAATTAAAAAAAATTGTAATTTACCTTAAAACCACTCCTGCAGCCAAATGTGATGTCACGACTCACCAAGAAGGATCTGAAACAAACATATTTATTCCAAAGGGCAAAGTTTCACCAAAACAGAGACCAGCAAACAACTTTGTGGTTATCAGGTTTGTGGTTATCAGGTGCACAGGCAAGTGCTTTATCCACTACGCAACTACCACTCTACCACCTCACACCCATGACAGCATGGAAAACCCGTTGTTCACAGTACAGCGTGGTTCCTTGAGCACCACAAATTAATTTAAACCAAACAAAATCAGTCCAAAGCAGAAATCAAAGTAGGGTGCAATGGTCTGCTCATCAACATCACTGGATGGACAGCAAGCCATTGTGGCTGAAAAGTCCATCTGAAAAACGAATTTTAAACATGTAGTACAAACGTAGGAAAAGCAGATAAACCAGACTATAATTTAGAAGAAGTCTTTAAACTGGAAGATACCATTCTAGGCACAGCAGACGTAGTGATGGTGAGACCCGATTGACCCTTTGTGATTAGGAATGGAGTTATAAGCCTGTGAGACATCTTTTTCAATTGAACCACCCAGTTTATCTAATTTCCTTTCAAATCCCCTGAATGGTTATTTTAGCAGCTGGCGGTGACTTGCAGCTCTTTAAAGATAGATCTCAATGTTTCGAGGTGCTCAGGGTTTTCAAAGGCAAGCTGAATGGAGTAAAGCAGGGCCAGGTAGCCCATCACATGCCAGAAGACCCTGGAGGGATTCACTGAGGATGAAAGGCAATGTAGGCCTTGCCTCTTTGTGCAGCCAGCGGGGGAGAATAGGGAAGGCTGCCTGACCTTTCCCTGCATATGCTCCATTAAGGATGCAGGCTGAGTCACACTCAATTGAGTTTCTCTGAAAAACAACTGGCTCTTAAATTGGCATAGAACAGTGTGTTCCCGTAGCTCCATATTCAATATGTCAAGAAGCGGACCAGGTAGCCCTGAACTCAACACCAATACGTTTCCTTGTATACTGGGAGAAACAGACATGAAAACACATACACACACATACACACACACACACAAACAAACAAACAAACAAACACAATCTCCCCAAGTAATAAAAAGTGAAAACATAATATTGAAAAAATACTGGAGAAAAAATCCACAATCCAGAAAATATAACAAGACACCCAATTGCCACAATTCTGCATCTCTGAACCCTTGGACTTCTTTGCTTTGTCCACAAAAAGGACCAACGCTTCCTGACCATACATAACCAAAGACTGGCAAAGGCTAAATCAATAACCCATTAAAAAAATAATACCTGCGTGCAATTAGAGATAGGAGCTTTTGTGTTTTCTTTGAAAGGAAAACGCTCAGCAAATTTAATACAAATATCGATTCACTACATTGGACACCATATTTCTCTTTCTATGTTTATGGGGATCCAGAGATATTTATGAATGTGCAAAATCTTTAAAAGATAAACCCCATTCCTAAATTCATTGAAAGAAATCTAGGATTTCTAGTTACATTTACAGTAGGGAGAATCTGGTTTATAGGATTTCTGGGGAGGGTTATATTGGTTTTTCTGGTTGTCTGAATGTTGTGAGATAGTAAACCTGTGTAATATTACCATATAGATTGGTTATCTGTCAGTGTCATTTCCATTTTGATGGAGGCAGGCTGGGAAGAAATGGAGGGTAATGTGCTGCTGCATGATGGAGAGGTGGAGCAGTGCATAGGTATCACTGTTCTATATGCTTTATGAAAAGAAAAGCCCAATTCAATGAGCTGCGCAAGGCAGTTAAATCAGCTGTCCTACAACCAGTGTTTCCTTAAAGAGGACAACATGCTTTTACATTGTTGCTGATTACTGTACTACATGCACATGAATTTTGCTTTGGTCTTTCACTTGCTAAATAGCTAATTACATGTGTCACTGGGTGTGGACACATGCACTGTCTTGTTATCCTTTGCCTCATTTCCGTTATGTAGATACTATATAGACACTATATCCCTTCTTGAAAACAAATACTTCCCTGTTAATACCTGTAATTTCACAGTACAGTATCAGAATCAGAAACCTTTATTCATCCAAGAGTGCTTTAACCGAATCCCTGTTCACTAACCTGTATTTCCTCCCCTTTATTTTCCGTATAATCAAAAGCTTACAGTATTATATCATAAAGCAGTGGTGCCAGTCCCGAAGAACCAACATCCCACTTAGTTTGCTTATTTTCCTGCTCAAACACACTTGGTTCAACTTACACTACAGTGTAGGAAATAAGTATTTGACCCATCGTGGATTTTGTACGTTTGTCCAATGACAAAGAAATGAAAAGTCTCAGAACAGTATCATTTTAATGGTAGGTTTATTTTAACAGTGACAGAGAGCACATCAAAAGGAAAATTTTAAAAATAACTTTAAATAGAAACTGGGCGGCACGGTGGCGCAGGGGTTAGCGCTGTTGCCTCACAGCGAGAAGGTCCTGGGTTCAACTCCCGGGTTGGGAACAGGGTCTTTCTGTGTGGAGTTTGTAGGCTCTCCCCGTGAACGCGTGGGTTTCCTCCGGGGACTCCGGTTTCCTCCCACCACCAAAAACATGCGTGCTTTGGGGAATAGGTGAATTGAGCACTCTAAATTGCCCATAGGTGTGAGTGTGAATGGTTGTCTGTCCCTTTATGTGGCCCAGCTGTCCCTATATGTGTCCCTGCGACGTGCTGGCGACTGTCCAGGGTGTACCCCGCCTTCGCCCATTGCAGCTCGGATAGGCTCCAGCCCCCCGACCCTGAATGCAGGAATAAGGGGTAGATAATGGATGGATGGATGGAAGGCTGTAGACCATTAATAAGCAGTTATAAACCAGCTATAACAGTTGTCATCCACTGATGCAGACTCACTATTTGGCAAGAGCTAGTGTTTTAATGGTAGTAGCATGTTAACAAAGACCTGAGCACATGGCACCTGAGACAACTAGCAAAACCTGAAAACCTTCATTAATGTATGACAACTGTTATAAATTGTTTAGAACTGCTTATAAATGCTTTATAAGAGTAGTCTTATTGTGAAGGGGTACAGATAAACCTGTTGGACTGCAGGATACCCGCCAAACAGAAATAAATAACTGCAGAAGCTGGCAGACTCCAGCCCCAAAAGGCAGCATCTGGATATGCAAGACTTCTTCACGAGTTGATCCCAGATGTCACCATGAAGGTCTACCGAGTGGCACAGGAGGGATGGAGAGACTGCCTCGCCAAATGGACCTGTCCATCATCCATCTACAGCCTAGTCAGCTACTCCCCATAGAACCTTAACATTAAAAACACCTTGCTTCAGCAATCATCCAGAGTATACTCACACCACTCCAGCTGCACTAGCCTGTGTAAACTTGGATTGGATGGATTTTACTCTTCTCTGTTGCATCAGACTAGAGAAGAGTATTATTCTGGGCCAGGGACTCAGATGCATCCAGCAATATAGGCCAGACACCAGTGAGCCTTCGCCTTAAGCAGAAAGAGAAACGCGTGAAAGCTGGAGTTATTGAGGTGTGGCAAAACACTGCGAGAATTTGGTTTCTGAATTTGTGAACTGACACTTTCATTAAATGTGACTTGGGAACATACTGTTCACCGCCTGTCAGCTATATGTGCATGCTCTCTGCTCATCTGCAAAAAGAGTCTATCCCCACCTCTGTATGTGTGGATGAAGGATACCGGGCTGGTAGTCACACTTGTCAGCCTGGGTGTTTCATTTCACAAACCAAACAACAGATAAGCACTAACCCTGACTAATTACGGTTTTAAAGAATATAGGATTTATAGAAGGACCACTTTTAGTTCAAAATGATCTGTGTGTAGAACCTGTTGAAGGCCTGAAAAACCTTCAGGCAAAAATCTTGGTTCTTTTCCAATGAATGTAGATCTGTGGAGATGGTTGAAACACTGATGATGATTCATGTTCTTTTGACCATTTTATTGGTTTCAAGGGTTTAATGTTGAGTTTAGACTTTCAAACTGTTCTTTACACTAACAAATCTCTGTTTCAACCATCTCCACAAAAGCTACATTAATTGAAAATAGTTGTTTACTGGGAAAGAATACATTCTGTGTGAAGGTTCTTGAAGTCTTCCAAAGGTTCTTAACGTTCACAGATCTTGTTTGTGAGGAACCATGTTTAAAAAAGTAATTTGTGAGGAACCATACTTCAAGAAGAGATGTTTCTTTGAGCAATCACGTTTAAAAAAGAGATCTGTGAGTGTGAAGAAACGTTTGGAAGGCTTAAAGAACCAACAATTTAAAAATTATTTTACACAAGGAGCCTCACCTGTAAGCAACATTCACAAGTCCATAAGGCTCCTCAACACACTGCCTGCCCCCTCCACCACACCACAAAAGTGTATGAAAACTGAAAGTACACCAATTCTTATTCATTTGAATGCAAATACCCACAAAATATAACAACTGCATTTTGACTATACTTAACCATACTTCAAAAAGAGATTTTTCTTTGAGTGTGAAGAAACGTTTGGAAGGTTTAAAGAACCAACAATTAAAACATTCTTCAACAGTTTAAGGCTTTATTATGTGGAGTTTCTCTGGGTTTAGAAATGTTCTTTACACTAAATGAAGGCACTCGTGGAAAGGAGCGTCAGAAGAATTGAGTGATTGTGAAAGCCACAGCTAACTGATGGACTCAGAGCAACTAGCAGCTATGCTAGTCTATGCTCACTCGCTTTTAAAAGAAAATTCCTGGAGTTTGTGAGGAACTGTCAGAGGTTTTCCGTAATGAATGAGGGAAACGTTTCCCACAAATCTGACATTTTAAATACGTAACCAGGATCCATGAAACCACTTCGTAAGTAGTAATGCGTAACGCCAGGTGACCTCTAAATGACTCCTCTAGCCAGTATTCATACAGGAGTGCATTAAGTGCCATCATTTTTTAAAAGGCAGATGCTGCACAGTCTTTTAAGTCTGACACACTTGCTCTTCATGTTCTCGATGGGAAAGTGTGCCAAAGGAAAATGGATAATGCAGTATACTGCTGACATATTCCTAACTCTGCACCGAATATACTGCAATACAGTGTAAGCACTATATTACATTTCTGTATGAGTGCATGACACTTTTTTTCCCAAAAAGAAGATGTGTAACCCTGAAAACAAAGAAACGCTCGTTCCATAAACTGCCTCTCGGTGTGACGGCTGTATTGTTCCTCACAGCCTTTTAGTTCGAGCGTTTGTAAGGAATCCTCTGCATTAAAATACGCAGGCATGAAGCGGGGGTATCAAACACACAACCAATTACAAAACCGGTCCACAACTATGCCTCATGCTCGAGACGGGTCTATTTTTAACGCACTGCCAACAAACAGCCCTCCCTACCGTTCACACAACAGTGATTGAGATAATTGGCAAGCGTTTAGCTGAGGAGTCATTCAAAGCCCGCCACTCTTCACACCGCCATGCCTTGTGGCCCACTGGCATTAGGAACAGTATGAGGTTTCATCCATGGCCATTAGCTGTTAGCCATTTAGAGTCTCAGAGCACAAAAAAAGAAGAAAAAAAAGCCACAGCATGAAGGGCCACTGAAGCATGGGCGCAGAGTGATGTGTTTACATTGCTGATCTATGGAGATTAAAGAGAGTTAGTGGGTGCAAGTGAGTTAAGGCCATGAAAGACAGACAGACAGACAGAGAGAGAGAGAGAGAGAGAGAGAGAGAGAGAGAGAGAGAGAGAGAGAGAGAGAGAGAGA
>JBBPDC010016769.1:0-13073 GCA_037974485.1 Hemigrammopetersius urotaenia | reverse complement strand
ATCTTTAAGTCCATCTCATGAAAAATCGGAGCAGAAACAAAGGTGTTGCGTTTATATTTTTGTTGAGTGTATATCAATTAAGATTCCACATTTAATCAGAAGCTGCCATGCCTACAATGATTTGGGTTTACTTTATTCAAATGCGTACATCATTTCCACATGAATTAAACAGATATAGAGATAAAAATAGACATAAACACAACAATTGGCAAAAGAAAACGACTGAAAGAGAGTCATTGTGTGAAATATTTCATTCATGTGGAAATGGTGTCTTTTTGAATCAAGTACATTCAAAGCACTATCTGTCCATTTGCATCTTGGTGTCATTTTTATGTCAAGAGAGGACAAAATTAGCTCTCGCTATATAGATGATGGTACAGCAGGCTAGCGAAGCAGGAGACAAATCATTGCACGTTCTAACAGGGTTCTAGAGGCACTAAAAGAATCTGTGACTTCATTTTTGATGCAGTAAAGAACCATTTCTCAATTGTGAGCTCACTTAAGAACCTTATACATGAGGCTTTCCATCACAGAACAAATTAACCATGCAAAGAACCACCTCCACCAGAGGGTCCCCAACCACCGGGTTATTGATTACATTGGGTAACTAATTTTTATGAAAGATCCGTTTCATTGCAGTTTTTGATGTTACTTACTGAAGTTTTGCTGATTCAGAAAATCACATCATTTTTTTCCTCCCTTCGATGGTTCTAGAGATAAACTAAATTTCATGCATTTTTTCATTATAAAGTTGTTGTTATACTACTATTATTTTCATATTAGTCTCATTAATGCGTGTCGGCAACCCTGTTATCAACATGTACAACAAACAAACAACATATTAATATGCACAAAGTTATAAGTAGAAGAAAAGACTGTTGGCCGAGCGCCGAGTTTAGTTTTTTCTAAAAATTACGTTTCTAACTAAGCCCTTGAAGCTCCATGAAAATAAACGATACCACCAGAATCAGCCCAGAGATAAACACTACAGAATGGAATGAAACACATTTTTGTTGCCTGATGTAATCAGAGACCGAAAGATCTTTTATTTTGAAAAAAAAGGTCTCGGTTGCATGATCAAAAATTTAGTTCAACACACTCTGTTTTTAGTTGTATCTTGACTGGTCTGTGAAAATATTGTTTTACATGATGAGGCAAAAAAGGCTGGGGTTGGGCTCTGATCGACACATTCAGAAGGTTCTTTGCATGTTAACAGTTCCATACACAGCCACTGCCTTTGTTAAAGAACCCTTGAGCCTTTTTTTAAAGGATGTAGCTAATTGCATGAACCGCTTCACAGAAATTAGGCAACATTATTCCAAGAGACCATCTGTGTACTTGTCCATCAATCAATTGCTTCAAACACTTTTCTTTTGCTTTGTTGGGTTTTTGTCAGATTTTGACTGAATTGCAAAAGGCATTACTTTACAAACAAAAAATTAGGGATGGAAATATAGAGGACTGCTTATTGTACTTATCAATACTCTTATTGATGCTAGTTCTCCATTATTTTGTTCAAGAGATGCTGGAAAAGATGCAAAAAGATTCAACAGTTATCTTATTACTCCTTTTTTCTGGAGAAAGTACAGTAAAGTTGCCTCTTATAGTCAAACATGAACCCACCACAGCGTGAACTTTATTCTAACCCATTCACCAATGAAGCACGGGGCTCCCACCAACAAGGGGACCTCAGTGATGACAATAGCAGTTAGGATTCATACCCACAACCTTCTGATTGCAGGGGCAACATGCTAACCACCCAGCTGCCCCAGAAATAGTGAACTGATTTGTTTCTTGAGGGCCCCACTGATCCAATTTAGCATCACCTATTTGAAAATGCCAGTTGTGTTGGAATGTATTAACGTTGCTTAAACACCAATAGCAGACAAAATTAGTACCGGTTCTCAATACCCATCTCTTCCTCCCTGTTGAAATGACCTCAGGATGGCCTGATGCGTCTCTGTGCAGGATCTTGGGCTTTGTCTGAGCTGTGTCTGGACAGTGGTGATGGACAGAGAAAGCTTTAATTGCTTAACTGCCCTCTAATGAACTTTTTAGCTGTGGCTGTTGCATCACATGGCATCCTGTGCCCCCTGTAACCATGGCACTAGAACGAAGGATGCTCCACACGGAGAACTCGCACGCACAAACGCTACGGGCTGTAGTCCAAGCCGAGGAATTCTGGGAGAACCGAGGCAGGGAGAAGGAGTGTGTGCCAACTTCTTACAAAGAGGAGTAGATTTTAATCCATGGGAGAGAAATTATGACAGTCAGAGAAGAGGAGACGACTCAGAGGATGAGCGGTTGTATGGGAGCCAGAAGAAGAAAGAGTGCTTCTATAGTCCCGCACTGGAGCCAGAGATGGGGACTCGACTTGAGGCTCGGACTCGAGTTGCACTTAAGTCACACAAACAAAGACTTGTGACTTGACATTAGATTTCCCTCAACGACTCAAGACTTAACTCGGACTCAAGTGCTATGCCTCGTGAGTCATAACTCGTAAACCATGTTCATTTCATTGAATTATTTATTTATGTCTCGCACTCTTTCCAATGACCCGAAAACCGCTCACCTCCCCCTGGTGTCCCATTACTTTTGTCCCAGGTGAGCGGTTTTCAGCTAATAACGGTTTTCGAGAGGTCGTTGGAAAGGGGTCAGAGATCATTTAAGGCAAATCCTCCATGTTGGTGAGGGCATATCACAGCACGCAGTCCTGACCCCTGCTAACAGCCAATAGGAATCGCTGTGCGTGGCCAATTAGAATATCTTCTAAACTTTTAGAGCTCAACATTTACAGCTCAAACATCCCACATTTAGAGTCGCCATTTGTAAACACTGCCACTCAACTCCACTTGACTTGGACTTGGTAAAAATGACTGAACATCTATGACTGGAGCAATTAAGCTAAAGGAGCTAACAAGCAGTGAAAGTAATAAAGTTCTGTTCCATGTCATACAGGGTCAGAAACCGCATAAGCATGTCTGAATTTATTTAACAACTTGCCTGCAATGCCTCAACCTCAGCCCTCAGTACAAAGCTAAGTTGTCACATTTGTGTTAATTTTTCTATTCTCACTTCCCAGTATAAGCGCTACCATGCGATATAACAATTTATATCTGTCCGACGTAGACTAAAGTAGTCAAGATCTTCCACACAGAACTCCTCCAGCCATGTCTTTATGGAGCTCGCTTTGTGCACTGGGACACAGTCATGCTGGAATAGTAAAGGTTCTTCCCAAACTGGGTCCACAGAGTTGGAAGCCTGGTGCTGTCCAGAATGTCTTGCTCTGCTGAAGCATTAAGATTGTCGTTCACTGGAAGTAAGAGGTCTAGCACAAACCTTGAAAAATAGGTGTGTCCCAATACTTTTGGCCATTTCGTGTATTTCTATGGGGTTTGTGAATGTTCTGTCCCACTATTGGTTGTGACAAAAACAGTCGGCCGTGGTTGATTTGTTTGTTCTGTGTCCATCAGTTTCCTTTTCTTGCAACACAAGGCAGTTCTTGAGCACATTGACAGAGGGGTCTGGTATTAGAATTAGAATCAGAATCATAAAACTTCAATGATCCTAGAGGAAAGTGCTTATGTTACAGATACACATGACCACAGAGACAAGAACAATATAAAATAGAAAGTCCAAATACATCCAATAAAAACTCTGCTGATAAGACTGATTCACAAATGCTGGGTTATGAAATACTATAGATGTATTTTGCAGTTCAGTGAATTACCAGTGAAACTACTGGTTGTTAGGAGTCTGTTATTGCACATAATAGAGATCAGTAGTAGATCAATAATAGTGATATTTCACATAGCACAGTCCTGACACTGTATAAGCTTCCCTTCCATTGGACTTCGGTCTATTCTAATAGAGAGGCACCGGTCCTGTTTCCCTAAAAATATTAATATTAAATACAGTAACCCCTCAGTCCAGCGGTGGCGGTAATACACTGAAAAGTTGTCAACCACCATCAAAAGAAGAAGAAGCTGCTGCAGCATGTAGCATGACTGCTCCGTGTCTTGTCCTCATATTTTAGTGCTTTAACCCCCCCCGCCATTTTCAACAGGTATCTCAGTTTATTTAGTATTAGTAAGCTGTGACCTGTCTAAATAGGTGTACGAGTGTTTGTTTTCGCTCGCCGCACGCTGCTAATGCTAAGTGCTAATGCTAATGTTTTTTTAAGCAATAAAGTTTTCTGATTCTGATTATTTATTTACCATTGCATTTTCTTTAAGGGTAATGCATTAAACTGACTTTAAAATGAAATTAAAGTGTTCTGGGAGCAGATTTGGGGGCATATTTAGGTTTTTTTTTAACCAAAACAAAGTATACGCGGGTGCTCTTAATTAACCTAAGACTTTAGGTCCTATATGGATTACAGAAGAACTCATGGCCGCGGAGGTCTGATTTGCTTATAATGACTTAAAAGCAATTATTCTTCATATTTTGAATCGCTATATACCTCCTTTTTCACTAAAGCCATATTCATCATCCTCTAAAAAGGCCTTTTCCTCCAACAGCCATCATCTCGCCAGCAGCCATGAGGTGAACAGTGTACTACTGTATTTCTGAGGAGCATTAAACACACGCATGGCACATATTTCTCTCCACCACACACACACACACAGCTCTCCCTGCTTCTCCCTTCCCCCTTCACTCTGAGTGCCCCCAGGGGTCAGGACACTGTGAGGGCAAACACACACACACACACACACCATGTGGCCTTGTTGTGCTTGTGAACATGCCTTTAAGAGCGCATGCTGTAGGAAAACCAGTGATTCTTAGTCCTGCGCCTGTCCTGTGACATCCCTGATCCCTGATCAATTAATTAACCATACATACACTACCAGTCAAAAGTTTGGACACGCCTCCTCATTCAATGTTTTTCTTTGTTTTTATTATTTTCTACATTGTAGATTAATATTCAAAACAAACTAAATGATGAAGGAACACATGTTCAAGAATGAAAAAAAGAAACCAGAATCTGTTCTGTAATAAGGGAATGATGGACTGTTGTGTTTTTACTTAGTTCATTGGTTCTTGCCATAAAGTGCAGTAGAACCGTAGTGGAACAGGATCACTAACTGTGGACCAACCCGACCCTCACAACTGATGATCCCAAACACATTAAGGAGTGAAACTCCACTAATAAACTCTTGAGAAAGAAACTCGTGTTAATGAAACACCATTCCAGGTGAAAAATGCCAAGAGTGTGCAAAGCTGTCATCAGAGCAACAGGTGATGTTTTCAATATTAATCTACAATTCAGCCGATAATAAAAACAAAGGAAATCGTTGAATGAGAAGGTGTGTCCAAACTTTTGACTGGTAGTTATGTAAAAGCAGGAAAACAGCGCAGTGTGTGAAACCATTGTACTTTCATTATTGTAAGCGTGACATTCCTGGCTCTTGTTTGTTTGTATGCTTTATAGTTATTTGAGCATAATTAGGTCATGAAATACATGTTTTCAGGTGTGTATGCATGGCGAGGCCTATTTTAGTGGGAAGACTCAGTGGGCTCTGCAATGGAGCATGTGGTGTTTTGTTCAGTGAATTAGCTTATCTATTGTGGCTTCTCCACTTGCCACTTGCCATTTGGGCAGCTGCTTGGGTTCATATGCAGGGGAGCTAGAGGGATTATATTGCTGCACCCTTGAGAAGCTTGTAGTTAAAGTGATCGTTCAACCAAACACTGCAGCAATGAACAAACTCAACAGTGCGAAGAGCATTCGTCAAGCTAAAATATTAAAGAATTTATGATGCGAATGTTTGGATTTAGGATTCTAATGTTGCCAACAGCTGATTGCATAAGAAAGATCATAGGCACCGAGTGAACTGTATACAGTAATCCCCCGCCTTTCGTGGGGGTTACGTTCCAAGAGCACCTGCCTATAGTGAAAAACCGTGCTGTTGCGTTTTGGTCAAAACATGCCTAAAAAGACCTAATTTTATAGAGTAAATCTGAATTTAGATCTGTATTTGAATTTAGATTTAGATACACAGCTTACGCTTTTAAAGACGGACACACCTGAATGTGCTCCGGCTCACGTTCTTCGAGAAATAACCCCTGATCTACTCAGATAAAAATACAAATGAGGGCTCGTTGGAAAGGTCTCCTGGAGATCTACCGAACTGTGAAGTTTGAAGTGTCTGAGTGCTTTCCCCGCTGAGATATACAACTCGGAAAGTCGTGGTACAAAAGTATTGGGACACCACGGTGAGGTGAACAGGCCCCCTTGTGTGAAAACATCCAGAAAAAATATATTTATTGCCACAAAAAAGCAAAAAAAGTGGTGGATATTTGCAGTTTCAGTATTATTGTGGGGATCTCCGCGTAAAAGAATTTCCTGATAGCGTAAACTGGGGGATTATTGTACACCTGTAACGGTTCAGGCTATGCATTTATAATTCAAAATAAAATTGGTGTTACATTCTAATGTGATAGAGGAGAGACAGAGAGACAGAGAGAGAGAGACAGAGAGAGAGAGAGAAAGAGTGGGGGGGCAGAGAGAGGGAGAGACAGAGAGAGGGAGAGACAGAGAGAGAGAGAGTGAGATAGACAGAAGTGAACATGGGTGCCCTGCCGTCCAGCACTGTTTGGTAATTTCCCATTTTAACCACAACTCATCTGTTAATCAAGTGTGTTTGAGGAAGAGAACTACCAAACTGTGCTGATTCAGTACATTTCTCAAGACTGGAGAGTTTCAATTAAATAAAATTACTCCTTGTCCCATCAGCGGTGATAGGAATCAGGCGTTTGAAGAGTTGAATGCCTGTATCTACAGAGCAAGATTTTTCTTCACACCACACTAGCGCTTATTTGCATAATGTTTGGTGAGTTCTCTGATTGAAACATGCTGTTCCTTTGAGCTGCTGTGGGCTGGAGTGTTAGGGCAGCTCAGCGGCTCGGGGCTCTACGCGGTGTACAGTACAGCTCGGCTGTTACGTAATAGCCTTGAAGCTCGGACAGAGAGAGAGAGAGCCAGAGAGAGCGAGCAGTTTCTAGGCCTGAGAAACTATGTTAGGAACAATGAGGCTATAACTGCACCTGTCCAAGGCATCCTCTAGCTGATTCACTGCCAATTCTTTACTGGGCCATTTACAAGTCCTGAGATTTGAAACCTAGTTGTTAGCACCACAGTGTTCTTAAAGCATTTTCCCTGTGTTTTCATCTGCTGGGCCTTCACAGGACAAAAGCATGTTCACTTTTGCAATAGATATGATAATCTAATTCAGGACAAACCATATATGCTGAATACCAATGCACTCAATGATGCTCATAAATATACACTGCCAGTCAAAAGTGTGGACACACCTTCGCTTTTATCTTCGTTTTTATTATTTTCTACATTGTAGATTAATATTGGAACTAAATGATGAAGGAACACATGGGATTATGCAGTAAACAAAACCAGAGTTAAATAAACCAGAATATGTTCTGTAATAAGGGAATGATGGACTGTTGTGTTTTTACTTAGTTAAGTGTTTCTTGCCATAATGTGGAGTAAAAACCGCATTGTTGTGTTTTGGTTAAAAAAAAATGCCTCTACCTGCATGTTTAGACAGGGCACAGCTTACTAATACTAAATAAACTGAGATAACTGTTGAAAATTTGTGGAGGGGGGAGTTTAAAACACTAAAATACAGGACAAGACATGGAGCAGTCATGCTACATGCTGCAGCAGCCTCTTCTTCTTCTTCTTCTTCTTTTATAGCCGTTGACAACTTTTCAGTGTATTACAGTTCGGTTCTCAGAAAGAAATCCGCGTTAGACTAAATCCGCGAATGCTGATCCACGTAAAACTGAGAGGTTACTGTATATGGCTAAGATGACAGTGAGAGCTTGACTTTGGAAAGGGGCTGTGGTTGATAATCCAACCATATAATAATGATGTGACTAGCAATGAATATGAATGAAAGTACTTAATAATAGGTTTTGTCAAGCTGAAGCATTACATGTCAGTGCTGACACTCGTCCACTGCTGACAAAGCCACGGGACAATAATATCTGGATGATGGAGCAATGGTCTGAAGGTGGCCTGGTCTGATGAATCATGTTTTTTACATCATGTGTGTGTTTGTTGCTTATCTGGGGAATAGATGGCACTGGGAGGCACTATGGGAAGAGGGCAAGGGCATGTAGAGACCTTTGGAGGGTTATGTATTCAAATGAAGGCTGTGGCACAGGAAGCAGTGCTAAAAATATTTGGACAACCAAACAGACGGGGGCATCAACTTTTCAAAGGGGCACATTTGGTCCTGCTTTCATGTGGACGTTACTTTGACACGAAGCACCAACCTGAACATTGTTGGACCGTTCGCGGATTCAGTCTAACGTGGATTTTTCCGAGAACCCAACTGTATTACCCCCACCAGTCCAGCGGTAGCAGTAATATACTGAAAAGTTGTTAACTGCCATAAAAAGAAGAAGCTGCTGCTGCAACAAGACTGTTCACTGTCTTGTTCTCGTATTTTAATGGTTTAAACTTTCCCTCCCAGTTATCTCAGTTTATTCAGTATTAGTAAGCTGTGCCCTGTCTAAACATGTGTGTAGAGATAGTTATTTCAACCTTTCTCTTGTTTACAAGTGTTTGTTTTTGCTCGCAGCATGCTGCTAATGCTAACCGCTAATGCTAACGTTTTTTTACATTTTCTTTAAGAGTAATGCATTAAGCTGAATTTAAAATGACATTAAAGTGTTCTGGGTGTATATTTGGGGGCATATATGGGGTTTTTGCTATAAAAACTATAAAACATTTGTTTTTTTACCAAAACACAACACCATGGTTTTTCACTATATGCGGATGTTTTTGGAACATATCTCCTGCGAATGGCAAATTCTCCAATTACATGCAAACAATATAGTATTTATCATATAACCTAATTGTTTAAGGCGTTGTTGCATATAAAATCATAGAAGTAATATAACAGTGAAGTTACATTTGAATAAAAACTTCTGAATAGTGCTATAACTGAAAACAGTGCTGGGCACCTTACATTCTGTGGGACTGCGGGATGTTCCACCATCTGCCGTTCAATGGTTTCTGTTTGACAAAGCTTCTTGTGCAGGAAGACCCCCTGGGGATAGTTCAGTGGCCACAGAAAGGTCATCTTTAGCTTGCTTTTGTGTCACAACACCACCACTGCTGTTACTCCCAGAGGACAAAGGAATGGGGAGGTGTAGCGAGAGAGAGAGAAAGAGAGAGAGTGGGACATTATTCGAGTAGGGACAGTTATAAGAGTCTGAAAGAGAAATATAGTGGTGGATCTTACAAGGAGGAGCCTTGCTGGACTATAGATAGTCCAGACTGAACACCTTGGTGAGCTCAAGGAACTGAGGTGTGTCTGCCTTTGTAAAGCAATGAAAATCAACGTTTTACTCCTTAATCATATCTTAAAGTTAAAAAAAAATCAACTGAAGTAATTATTAGCACGCAGTTCCGTCCATGTAAATTTGGCTGGGCCACCTAGCCTGTTTAGTGGTTGGGGAAATACTGAAAAAGGAAAAGCCACAAGGAAAAGGGTGGTTTATGCCAATGGTATATTTTCAACATTAAGGCCCACTTGTCTATCACAACATGTTGCCATGGCGACATTAGATGATATTAAATAGCCAATTGTGGACCAACGGCCAGTCTCGATTTTACATTTGCGGCCCAATCTAAAGCCTTGGAGGCCCATCAGTGGTCCAAGGCCAAGTGGTTGAGAAACCTGGGTCTTTGTGTGTTTATGTGATATTTAATGACTTCATACACCACAGTCACATTCGAAGGGCCCTACGCCTCACTGCTGAATGGTCCAGCTGAACAGAGCCCCCCGTAATACGGTGTGCATTAGGTTAATGTCGACAGACTCCTGCACTTCTAATATAATGCCACTGCTCCACAGGGATTAGCAGCTTTTCAGTCAATAATGCTTTGTATTACACTCAGTGCATGAGGAATATGCATTTTTAATGTGGTTGATATAAAAAGCAATGCTGTGTGTGGAATCTACCTGTATGGTCACAGTAGATTAATTAGTTGAGTTTGCAGGACAGTCCTGGTTCATGTTCTTTTTTGCTGACTTCACAGTATTTATTAAAAATTGAAGGGCACCGATCTTTCACATGAAGGTCCGGAGAGCTAGAAATGAGAGGACAACGGCATTTATGTCAGTACCTTGCAGTTTTCAGCTCCGCTCTCTAACCTTTCTGATTTTTTCATCAACATTTGTGCCTAAGAGTTGGTACTTTTAGCTGAGACACATACATACAGGATCCATGAAGGTCTCAGAGACAGAATATAGATAAGCCATATAGTTAAAGAAAATCTAGTGGTTACAATTAAGATATTTTATGTGAAGAAGCAGATTCTTGGTGTGTGTGAGCCAAGTGCTGTCCAGGAGCACCATCTATGAAGTGTTTGAGGTGGTGGATGAGTTTGAATAGTTATTACCTGGTCTGTGGATCCCATTAATGTGATCCTTAGGGTTCTGGAATGGTGTTTTTTTTTTTGGTATACATTAGCATTTAGTAATTTTATGTCGCATCACTATGGTGGTGATTCAGTACGGACTGGTTTTAATAAAGTATGAATTCTGTTTTTTTTTTTATTATTAATTCTTGATGTATTTACCATATCCTGTACCATCTTGCATGGAGACCACTGCCAACAATCAGACCTGGACGTCCTATTAAAGTGAGTGGGAGGCGGTGGGGACTTATCTTATGCACACACCCTCTTCTCCTGAGATTTACGCTCCAGGTTGTTAGTGAAAAGAGGCTGGTTTTCTATCAGATGTGGTGGCTCTGCGTTCAGATTTCCCCTAGCTTGACTATAGCTCCACTGGGAGGGGTCACATCTGCCTGATTGATGACAGTGATGTGGATTAAAAGCCTCCTGATTGGCACGCAATATGGCAAGTTAGTTCCTTATGTAAGCGCCGGCCTGTAGTGCCGAGGCCTGAACACCTGCACGTGGACGACTGCCAGGCCAGTTCGCTGCTGCCTTTTATGTAAAGTCAAAGAGTGCCAGCCTTGTTGTGAGTCCCGTGAGTGTGTGCTTTATGCACGACGTGCAGAGATCAGGGACCGCGCTGGTGATTGAGTCTGTGAGTGCATCTATAAGCTCAGATCCAGCATCACGGCCAGAGTCCTAATCCCATAATATCACTGCAGAGAGAGAGAGAGAGAAAGGGGAGAGAGAGTGAGAGAGAGAGAGACAGGGACAGATAAAGAGAGAGAGAGAGAGAGGGAGGGTAGAGAGGAGGGGTAGAGAGAGAGACAGAGGGAGAGAGAGGGAGAGATAAAGAGAGAGAGAGACAGGGGGCAGAGGGAGTGATAGAGAGAAAGAGAGTGAAGGAGGGAGGGAGGGAGGGAAGGAGGGAGGGAGGGAGGGAGGGAGGGAGGGGAGAGAGAAAGAGAGGGAGACATCATAGTAGTGCTGACCCAAATCCCAACCACTTCATCACCAAAGGCCTTTAAAAACAGTGATTGTTACTATATGGTAAAAGAAAACCCATATATACATATGTGTGTGTGCGTGTGCGTGTGCGTGTGCGTGCATGTGTGTGTATACTAGGTTTAGTTTATGCATCCATGTCAGTCTGACTCTTTTTTTTACTCAGTAACTTAACAGGTCTGCTGATTCTTTTCCGCATCATATTTACTCTGCCTGTGTGAGGCCCTGCAGCCCATCAACTTTTATCTGCCAATATCTTCTGAGGATAAAATAAAGTCTTGTTTAAAGGAACTGCTGCACCTTTATAAGGATGTGTGTCTTTATGATAGGGCTCCATGATGATGCAGTGGGTAGCTCTGTTGCCTCACACCTCCAGGGTTGGGGGTTGAATCCGGGTGTGTTTGTGTGTGTCTGTGTGTCTGTGTGTTTGTGTGTGTATGTTTGTTTGTGTGTGTGTGTGTGTGTGTGTGTGTGTGTGTGTGTTTAGTTTGCATGTTCTCCTCGTGGTGGCATGGGTTTCCTGAATGAATGAATGTTTTTATAGGAAGTTTTTGGGGAATTAGTCATGCCTGGCATTCACATGAAAAATAAATAAATAAATAATGTAGGTACTCATTAGAGTACTACAGCAAAAACAATATACATATATAAACACACACACACACACACACGCACACACACACACACACACACACACGCACACACACATATATATATATATATATATATGGACTGTACACAAATAAAAAACTGAATGCAAAATTAAATAATAATTACGCACTATAAGGCCCTTTCTGGGGCTTCTTCATTGGGAAGCTTAGCATGGTCTGTTTGTGTAGTATAATTAAAACTCAGTTCAAATCTAGACATTTTAAAGCATAAAAAATATCAAAAATGGAGTCGGATCTAGACCTAAGAATCCAAAGACCTGTCAAAAACGTGCATTTTTATACCCCTAATAAGAAGTGATGCTCGTTGTTGTTGGGTCGTGTTTGAGTACTGCGCTGGAGCACAGCTACAGCCGATCTTGGAAGTTGATATAGGTATCGGATGACGGATCCAGTCAGGCTGGATGTAGGAACATGCAGTGCAACCACATTAACAGACTATATCATTTGCCCATATCGGTTACAACATGCTTATTTGTGTGTATTTCTGTGAGAGTTCTTATGCGTGTTTGTGTATAGGTGTATGTGAGGCTGTGCTTATGTATGTTAATGAGTATCAGGAGGTATAGCTGGCCCTGAACTAGCAAGAGTATCCATTACCTGAGAGGTAGATAGTAATTAGCTGCATTTACTCAGTTACATGCACTCAAAAGGGCTGCGATTATTATTATTAATGGCAGTATCTCTGTAGGCATCTGCTCTTGCTTCCAGGAACATCACTGAAGATGTGTCCAGAGAAGCTAGCTGACGTAAACTGGTCGTAAACTGGTACTGTGGGCTCAGATTGCATACCAGTGCAATTGTGTTTCTACTGTTCTATCAATTCTATGAACAATGGAGTAATATAGTGCAGTGGACATCAACCTTCTCAGTGTAACTGATAACTTGAATTCCTCCACAAGCATCTCATTCTGCTTTATGAGGGACTGATTAGTGATCAGCTGAATCACATCTTATTTAATGAG
>JBBPDC010016741.1:0-13073 GCA_037974485.1 Hemigrammopetersius urotaenia | reverse complement strand
TGAGAAGAAAATGCTGTGTTTTCTTGAATAATACTGGGGGCATAATGCAAATATGAAAATATCTAAAAAGAGCCACTCGACAGTAATGATGATCAGGATTATACATAGGCTGTTAAGATATTTGGGCCCAGGGGCCAACAAGTTATGTGTTAAAAGTGTGTCACATACGTAGTACCCCCACCCCTATTCACTTCGGGGGCAAGGAAAAATGTTCAGGCTCAGGAATTTTTTCCACTATCAGCCCTGCTTATTGATTGATTTGGAGTCTCAGGAGAATTGGAGTTGAGGATTTCAGAAGAGTTGAAGAAGTTGTTCAGAAGTTTGGCGTTGCCTTGAAGCAGAAGATGGTGTTGCAGTTCTGAGGTGAATGAAGCAGCGGGTTGGAGATTGGAGCGTCCTTCAGAGGTGAAATGAAGCTGGGGCAGAGGTCTGGACTGATGTTCTGCTCAGGCCTGAGCGGCATGCGTGAGCCTCCATGTCCCCATCCAGTACTGTCATCCCTCCTACTATTCCTAAGGGACTCCCTACCTGTCGTCCCCATCGGTGCTCCTCCTGGCAGGCCCTCTGCAGGTAGCCCTTCCCCCGACCGATGGGCCAGGCCTTCCTCCGAACGACCTCCCCCATCGTCCGGCCTGGAGCTCCACTCCGGATTGCTCCTCCACGGAGCACCCCAGGCCACCGGCAAAGCACTTGTACCCTCTCAAAAATTCCAGGCAGAGACCCCCCCCCCTCCCTGTTCGCAGTGACGAGATGCCTTTCAAAGGCCTCTGTCCTGTACTATTGGGGTTACCCGGGCCCGCTTGAGGTCTACTGAGACCACCTGGCCTGACCTTGGGTCTAACATAGGGGCTACTCTGGAACTGAAGCTCTCTAACGGAGCTAAACTGAAATTTAGGCCCTTCTCCAGGGCTGCTCAGAACATGAGGCCCTATTCAAGTGCTACACTGAACACTTGACCCTGTTCTAGGGCTAAACCCGACCTACTAGGGCCGTCCAGAACACCAGAGCCTCCGCTGGGGCCTACTGGGAGCCTAGAGTCCCTGAACTGTGGGGATGCCAGGGAGGACTTGGTTATTTCACTTAAGAACCCTAGCCACCACCACAGTTCAGGGCTAACAGCAGTCAGACTAGCAGCCAGTAGGCTAACCACAGTAAGACCCACAGCTAAAGGTGTGTGGAAACCTCCTGCTCTGAAACATGACTCACTGATCACCTGAGGCCCTAGGCTTGGGCTAACTACAACTGGAGACCCACTAATAGGGCTGACATTGACCCGAGGCCCTTTATTAGGGCTTACTACAAGGCCGGAGCTAGGGCTTACAATGATTGGAGGCCCTGAGCTAGGGCTGACTTTGACCGGGGACCCTATCCTAGGGGCTTACTTAGACCTGAGGCCCTAAGCTACTACGGGCCCTCTATTAGGGCTTACTATGACTGGAGGCCCTCCACCAGGGCTGGCCATGGGAACTATGGGCCCACTACTAGGGCTTAACATGACTTGAAGGCCCTTTAATACTGAGACCCTGACCTAGGGTTAACTATGACTTGAGGCCCTTTACTGGGGCTTACCAGGGGAACTACGGACCTTAAGCAAGGGCTAACTATGACTTGAGGCCCTCTGTTAGGGCTAACTGTGACTAGAGGCCTTTTGCTAAGGCTTACCCTGACTTGAGACCCTAGACTAGAGCTTACTGGGACTTGGGACCCTGTGCTTCCTGCTAGTAACCCTTGTCCTGATACATTCAGTCGGGGAGCTGGCACAGGTGTTTTTTGGCTGTGGCTAGAGACAGGAGACTGAACCGTGAGCGGTGTAACGGACCTCACCCTTGCCCTATCCCAGGCTTCCGTATCCTCTACGCTAACAGCTGCTACCTTTTCTGCTGAATACTTCAGCCTGGGAGCTGGCACAGGGGACTTGTTCCTTGGAGAGGATTCTGGGGGTCTTACCGCTGGCGTCTTCTCTGCACCTAACCCCACCCTGTCCAAGCCTACCGAAGACCCTATGCTATTGGCTACTATCTTTAATGCTGATCTCCTCAGCCTGGGAGCTGGCATGGGTGTCTTGCGACTTGGAGAGGGGGACCTTTTTGCTGGCAGTTGCTCTGAATCTAAACTTGCCTGGGCTGAGGCTTCCGAAGCCCCTTTGTTTCCTGCTTCTAACCCTGGAGCTGGTTTCTGAAGCCAGGGAACTACTGCTACGAACCCTGGAGCTGAAATCTTAAGCCGGGGAGCTGGTATGGGGGGCTTTGGTCTCAGAGCAGGTGTGGATTTGGCGGCTCCAGTCAGACCGTGAAGGTGTGAGGCTTCTTCACGATCGTTTGTTCCCTCAGCTTGGTTATGGGCTCCCTCAGCTCTTTTGCAGACCGTGGCTCCAACCTGAGAGTGAAGGCATGAATCTTCTTCACGTCTTTTTGGTGATGCCGGAACGGTGGGGAACGAGGCTTCCACGGGATCCTTGGAAGCGGCAGTAGCAGCGAAAGTACGGGCCACGTTCCATTCAGGCATGGCAAGGCTGGCTAGGGCACGAAGTGGTGCAGGCTTGTCTGGTCCATACTTCACTAGCCACCTTGCCTCCATCTGGAGCTGGGATTTGGTGTCCGGGTTCTTTCACCGTTCCTTTTCTTGCGCTGCCGTGCCGGGTTTGGCGTGGTCATCTGTCATGTGGGCAGAGGGAGGAGGACACAGCAGCATCTTGAATTCAAAAGAGAGAGTTTATTTACAGAACAGAGAACTCAAGTCCAACACAAAACACTTTTACTTGGAGGTGCCAGCTCCATGAGGAGTCTCTTTACTCCTTAACCATTCACAGTCCTTGTGGCTTCCCAGCCAGCCGTCTCTATTCTCAGACGGTGTGGACTGTACTTGCCTTTGTCAGGTCCTCTTTCAGTGAGCTGGCCAGCCACACTTCACTCCTGCAGGAACACAGAGAGAGAGCGAGTCGCAGACCCGGCTCATGACCAGTTGTGGAGCCGATAGAACGTCAGGTGGAATGCCCTCGGAGCCAGCCTGGAAACTGGAGTGCTCAGAGCTGGAACTCAGTGCCCGCTGTCCCCACACTGGATTAGCAGTTGGCTCTCGACTGCTCTGAACTCTCCCTTCAGCTCCCAGAACCTTTTCCGCCTGGAGTGAAGCTTCAAACCTTGAAGGTGGCTTCCTAGGGAAGAGATCTCACAGCACAGTCCCCAGTCACTTACACCTCACACTCAGGGTACAGCACCACAGGTTGAATAGTTTACCATTACTATAAGACTAGACTTGACTTGAGATAGGCTTCTTAAAGTAAACCTTCTTGAACCCTTCAGCACTCAAGAAGCTTGGTGAGGTCTGATGTGGATGGTGTCTCTCAGACGGTTGACTTTGGATGTCGGTGACCACGCACTGTGATGCTGGATCGACCGGGCTTTATCTAGTCTCTCCACCAATCACAGTGCACCACACACACAGCTCCTAATGAGCACAGCTGAGGAGACTCAAGCACTAACGCTGCTCCTGCTTGAGCTCTAAGCCCGGGGCACTCTAAACTGGAACAACTGTGTGTAATCACCAGGTGTCTCCGAGCTCCTCACCAGCTCAGAGCCAACCTGCTGATTACACACAAACACCCAGCCACGTGGCAAACTCAAAGGCTGCCCTCACCGATAGCCACCCTGAAAAAAACTAAAACCCTGAACATAGAGAGTGACTAAACTTGAAGGCTGCCTTTACTGGCAGCCACCCACAGAGTTCCTTTTGTTTAAAGTATCTTGGTTCTTTTATGGAGGTTGTGGCATATCCTGTCCCAAGGGTGTGATAACCAACCCCCCCCCCCCCCCCATCTTGTTTCAAACACAGGTCTGTGGAATTCCAGCTTTAAAGGAAAAAACAGGTGTGTGTGTCCATTTCATGGATTTTATGGAAAGAATTTCTCTGATCCTACAATTGCCATGTATTTAGCCATCTTCCCATCAACTCTGGCCAGTTTCCCTGTCCCTGCTGATGAAAAGCATCTCCACAGTATGATGCTGCCACCACCATGTTTCACAGTGGGGATGGTGTGTTCAGGGTGGTGAGCAGTGTTACTTTTTGCCACACATAGTGCGTTGCATTTAGGCCCAAACTTTGGTCTCGTCTGACCAGAGCACCTTCTTCCACATGTTTGCTACATGACTCCTGGCAAACTGCAAATGGGACTTTTTGTGTCTTTCTGTCAACAATGGCTTTCTTCTTGCCACTCTTCCATATAGGCCAGATTTGTGGAGTACATGACTTACAATTTTCGCATGGACAGAATCTCCCACCTGAGCTGTGGATTTCTGCAGCTCTCCAGAGTGACCATGGAAGTCTCTTGAAAGTTTCTCTGACCAGTGCTCTCCTTGCTCGGTCTGTCAGTTTAGGTGGACGGCCATGTCTTGGTAGGTTTGCAGTTATAGCATACTTTTACTATTTTTGGAAGATGGATTGTACAGTGCTCCTTGAGATGTTCAAAGCTTGGGATATTTTTTATAACCTAACCCTGCTTTAAACTTATCGACAACTTTATCCCTGACCTGGCTGGTGAGTTCCTTGGTCTTGATGATGATGTTTGTTCACTAATGTTCTCTAACAAACCACTGAGGCCTTATCAGAACAGGTATATTTATAATAAGACCAAATTGCACACAGGTGAACTAATTAGGTGATTTCTGAAGGCTATTGATTGTACTGGATTTTATTTAGAGGTATCAGAGTACAGGGGGCTGAATACAAATGCACGCTACACTTTTCAGATTATTTGCTTAAAATTTTGAAAACCATGTATCATTTTTGTACCACTTCACAATCACAGAAAATCTCACAAAAAAACATTTTACATTTGTGGTGTCAAAATGTGTAAAAGTTCAAAGGGTATGAATACTTTTTCAAGGCATTGTAACTAGGGTTTTTCCAGTTATTGAAGTTATAAATCTCTGCTTAAACAGTATGGGGAGCAAAGACAGTAAGTTGTAGAAACAGCACATTTGTACAGGTACAGCACTACTCAGACATATAAAAATAGAAGAAAACATCTAACCTTTATTAACTTTATGAACATTATCTTATTAAGAAACAATTATTTTAAACAAAATCAGAGGCCGCGAAATCACTACACAATTCCTATAAAATACATGTAACTGAAGAATGTTTATAATTTATATATTTTTTTAATTGATCAGAGTGTCTAGGGACACTGAAATGGATCCATGTATGGGTTAATTAATAATCCTCTGTTTGTGGAGTATAAATATGATGTGACACAGAGGCCCATTTCTCTTAAAAATGGGAAAGACAAGAGTGTGCCATTCAAGTAGGGTGCGTCAAGTCTTTTTCAATTCAATTCAATTTTATTTATATAGCGCTTTTTTACAACCAGGTTGTCACAAAGCAGCTTTACATAGTCCAGGTCCGAGCCCCTAGTGAGTAAGCCAGAGGCGAGGAAAAACTCCCTCAGCAGGAGGAAGAAACCTTGGGAGGAACCAAGACTCAAAAGGGGAACCCATCCTCCTCAGGTCGACCCAGAGAAAGGAATGAGAATAGAGAATAAATACAGGAGAGCGCCTCAGTGAATGAGGTTATAGGCAGATAGGCCCTCTATGGCTAATAGAGTTGGTTTGATTAAGTGTCCAGAGAGGTAAATATTGTTGGAAGAGGAACAGGGAGTCTGTAGTCCATAAACATCAGGATCAGGAGGAACAATCTCCGCCTGGGCTTAAGGCAGCGGTGGCCCAGTTTGGGAAAGGGTCCGAGAGGAGCTGGGACCGGTCGAGGGCAGTTTCCCACAGTGATCAGTCCAGCAAATGTTCAGCAGTTCCCCTCGCAGATAACAGAGGAAAGAGTTAGTTCTGTTTAACTTTGCAGGATTATTTATATCTGTGAGGAGTGCAAGTTAAGACTCTGGCATCTCCAGCTAAAGCAGCCTAGCTAGAAAGGGCAGAACCGAGAGGCATGGTGGGTATGAGAGCGCCCTGTGAACACGAGGAGTGGTGGGGCGACAATACCAGTGTCCCAGTCTCTGTGACCACCGCCTCCCAGCTCTACACCTTCCAACTAACAGAAAAAATTTAGTTTTCAGCCTGGACTTAAACACTGAGTTGTTATTTGGTTATTTGGTATAGCGTTCCAGAGCTTGGGGGCTCTGAAGTTGTAAAGTATCTCAAAGATACTTTTAACAGGAGAAATAACTTTGAACTTGACAAAGCAGCCTTTGGCAACTGGTCTTTGACCTACTCTTCACAACTTCAGAGCCCTTTTATTCCAAATAAACAGAATTACTTCTGATTCCACTTTTTAAATTAGTTGATCTCAATCTTCAAATATAATTGATCATCTACGCTCTCATTGGAATGACAGCTTTTATGTAGGTTTATATTCAAATCTGGGCCTGGAAGCGCAGATTTTCTTTCAGAGACACAGATTACATACAATTCCAAAATGACCCTATTCCAAAAAAGTTGTGACACTGTATATGATGTAAATAAAAACATAATGCAACGACTTGCAAATCATGAAAATCCATGTTTCATTTTAGTTGTTGCCATTGCATATAATCAGTGATTGACATAAGCGATACGCAAGCAAGAATTGGTTTCTGGTACGACAGATGCGCACCATTTTTTTCTTCACAGCGCAAATGCGTACCGAATTTGAGCAACTTCATACTGGATCTCTAAGTACCACCACTTAGGAACGGAAAACCTGTAAAAGAAAAATAATAATGCCGCTTTAGAATATGGTTCCTGCCGGTCTGCGGAGCCTTGCTTCTGCACCAATCAAAGTTCAGTCAGTACGAGAATTGTTCGCCAGTCCAGAGAGGAGTGATCTGCCCCTGTGGTCCAGGATAAACTTTTGGAGATCCTGTGCGAGATCCGAGTTCTGTCTGTCTTGCTGTGTGGAAAATCCCCAGCTGAGTCGGAGGCAGTTAAAACGATCTCGCCATTCTATTCTACATATCTGAGCGAGATGCTTTTTTCTCATTTGACAGCCACAAAACAAGTACAGAAACAGGCTGAACTCAGAAACTCGCCTGAGTGGCTCTGCCAGTGTGCCTTCCTCATTTTGACCAATTAGTGGTGAGAAAGCAGACATACCCATCATATTAGAATGTTGATTTAAAACTTTTGGTGTCAAATAATCCCTGTGGGTGACTAGATCTGTAATTTAACCTGTTTTATCCTAAATATTTCCCTGCAAAATGTGCATGCATTTTACTCCTTAGACTTCCCTAACACACTATGGAATTTTTCATTTCTTGGTGGTTATGATAGTGAAAATATAGGTTTTATACTCTGCAACAACTACATAGTATAAATTCTTCAATTTTACATATTTACACCCACAATGTGGTTTATGTGTAGGGAATGGGTAGGGAACCCCTAGACCCTCTGCGACCACTCACATGGCGCAGGGTCCCCCCGGTGGAGGGCTATTCACGCACTGAAGAGATCCAAGACCCTAAGGCCTGTCCCCCAGCAGGCCGGATCCCACCGCAATGACCCAGCTGGTCACCCCACTGACCCTGTAGGACGATAAGAGGAAGGCCGTCAATAGAGACCCCTTCCCACCGGGGAATGGATCCCTGGTTGCCTAAATGAAGGAGGTCCCCCGGCTCGGTCCAGGACTGACACTCCAAACAGGCCCGGAGTGTCCCAGAAATTCCTGGACCACCAATTAGGGCCCCATCCTGCTACAGCAGGGCTGAGGCCTCCCTCCGGTCACCCACCCCCAAACCCCATACTATGAGGGGTCATTAGAGCACATGACATTGTTAGCTTGCACGTCTGGGAAGGCACCATTAATACTGAATAATATACAAAGGTTTTGGACCAAAAAACTGCAGCTGAAATTGTCTGTCAGGTAACTTTTCACTTTCAAAACTCCAGAATTCGGTCTCCTCAGTTGCTGTTGCTGGCATCAAAATAAAAATTGGAATATGTCTTCTAAAAATAGAATTCCATTTCAGTTTGAGCTTTAGATATATTGTCTTTGTACATTTTTTGTGTTGGAAATACGGTAGAGGGATTTTATCTTCATATGGTTAATAATACTAAATTAATAAACAACTGAACAGAACTCCCCCACGTTGTGCCTATTAAAGGCAGTAGCTTTACCAAAAGAGGTTGCTTCAGGGGTGTGGCATGACAAATGGTGGCATGCTTTAAAGGCCGCAAACCAATCACATCTTAGGAAACACTAAAAGTTTCTTAGCAGTATTAGTATTATTAGCATATCTCTTAATTTGTCCCTTATTGAGCTATTGCAGTTTACATTCAAAATTTAATAAGTTGAAGCTATATGCTCTAAATAAGTTCCCAATTTTGCTTCTCAGTGAAATATCTGCAGGGTGATAACTGATAAATAATTATTTCCTCAGGAAATGTTCATTATGTTCCCTATTACTTTTTCTTAATAAATGCACACTTACCCCAACCAGCTTTTTCCTCTGATCCAGCTGTCAGGGATATCGCTGTCATTTCTTTATGCACACCCAAAAGCCAGTTCACAGCATTTCATGTGACTTAGATCATGAAGCATTGCTGCTAGTGCCTTTATATGTTCTGCCAGCTCTTTCTTTATATGTTCATCAAAGACTTGATTGGCAAGTCCAGTTATTTTATATCCTGGCCTTATTTCTTTTCCATCTCCATGTATCATTTTAATGTCATCCTGCATATGTTCATCTGCCTCGCCACCTGACGAATGGACTTCCCCTTCTCTACTTCTTTCACTGCTTTGTCCATGTCTTCTAGAGGAGCAAAAGTCCTGCCTGTCTTCTTTTCTTAACTCTGCGGCATGATGGTCTATTTCTATTTATGGTCTAAAATTAAGAATATCACATAGTGATAAAATAATACAGTGTAATTACAATAAAATACAATGTAATTACAATAAAATAATATGTTTAAGATATTCATAAGTGCCCTTTGACACAAATCACCTTACCCTACTGTTTTAGAAAAAATGCATCATCCAGCAATTTTTAGCTAACATCATGTTAGCTGTATTGACTATAGTGTAGCTTTCCAAAGCACCAAAACGTGTGAAATGTTTTCAAACGTGTCTAACTTTTCAGACACAACAATCAAAAAAACTTGATTATAGAAATTTAACTTTGAAAGGCAAAAAACATGAGGCTCTCTTTTTTTGCAAGATGAGTAAAATGGCTGACACACATGAAAAATTTCTTCTATGATTCCCTTGCACAAATCACCCCACTTTCACCTATTGTGTGAAGATTTTACTAATGCTAGAACTCATTTTTACACAGAATTTTTATATGCTTTTCTTCACCTTGTCTTTTGTCATTTTTTTTCTGTATACTTTTGATGGGAAATCATTTGTAGTATATATGAGAAAGCTCTTCCCCCTGCTGAAGCTTTCATAATTCTAGGGACAAGTAAGTAGTCAGCACCTTCAGATCTGAGTGACTTTGGAGGTTCATAGTAAAAGATACACACAGAGAGGTATCCAGGTGCAAGGCCATTCATGACTTTAAATGTCATTAGTAGAATTTTGTAATCAATACAAAATTTGATCAGAAGTCAATGAAGTGTTGATAATTTTTCTGCATCATGGAGAGATAGTCCACTTCTTATATTTTATAGATGAAGGAATTTAGTAACAGTACTTATATGTGTGTCAAATGAAAGATTGGGATCCATAATGACACTAAGATTCTTTACAGTTGACATTGGAGAGGCTGAGGAACCAGCAAGATCAAGCATTAGATTAAGCAAGATCAGGCATTGTTTCTAGAAGATTTCAGACCTAGAAGAAGGACCTCTGTTTTATCTGCTTTCAGCTGTTCCCATGTTTGCGGATAATCATTGCAGATAATACTAATTGCTAATGGCAGCATGTACAAAGTGAATAAAAGAGGTCAGGATTCAAGATTTTAATTTGCCATTTGTGCATGAGACCAGGAGTTCATGCACATTGGAATGCTTGTGCAAAGCTCTCCGAGTCAGGTTACATTTTTGATAGGTAGAAAAGACAGGAAAATAAAGCAGAGAATAAAGCAATCTGCTAGTATATAAAATATAAAGATATAAGTATCACTGTACAAGAGGATTATCTACAAAGGATTTTTTTATTTATTTGGTTTTTTTTTTATTCAAGTACTCGCACATTTTAATATTGCACATTTAGATTATACCTAATACAGAACCTTGTGGGACACCATATTTTACTTTGGTGGGTGCTGAGGATTCCCCCTTTTCCCTTACAAACTGATATCGGTCAGACAGGTATAATCTAAACCAGGATAAGGCGGTTCCAGTGACTCCGACAGGGACTGCCTAGTAAAATAGAGTGGTCAGTCATGTCTAATGCCACACTAAGGTCAAGCAGAACCAGCAGAGAGACAAGAACACAGATTGAAATTTTTCTTTGTTTTGTGTGTAGTAACGAACATAACTGGCAGGCCACGACTTTCTCTAAAATCTTAAAAAGAAATGGAAGATTACAGATAAGTTGATAATTTGAGAGCTTGCGTGGATCAAGATTTGTTTTTTTAACCAAGGTTTAATAAGTGCTAATTTAAAGTATTTTGGTAGATAACCAAAACTGATAGGCATTTAATACTGATAGGAGAGATCCAATGATTACTTTAAGCAAGCTTGTTGGAATAGAGTCTACTGTACAGGTAGAAGATTTCAAAGAGAGAATAATTGCAGAAAGCTCTGTTTGTTGGACTGGATTAATAGGTGTCAGTTTCTCAACTACGGCTGACTTTTAAACGGTATCTGTGTCTGCTGAGTCCGGCTGTAAATGCTTTTTCTAACTTTTTTACATATTAGAGGTGCAACGTAGTCTAGTATGACTAGAAGAGAGCTCTCGAATTAATCAGTTTGGTAATTACGTCTGCTGGACAAGATAGTGTGCCAAATGGTGTGGATGTATCTGGGAGGTTTTGATAAAACTAGAAGCAATGCCCGATGTAATTGCACGACTAATGCGAAAACGAGGGGATGTGTTAAATTATGATGATGTTGAATAGCTATAATGAAGAATAGCTATGTTATCCACATCAACACCAAGAGTCAAGATTAAGTGAAGTGTGTGGCCACAGCAGTGTGTAGGACCTGTTAATCAGTCCACTGTTCCACAGCCTGATTTTCATAGGTCGGCTTTGGAACACCACTGTATGCTCACCCTTCCCCCATTCATTTCTCTTCCCCATTCCTCTAGTCCTCGCCTCACTTGTAACAGAACATCTGACATTTCAAACAAATGTGGAAGCAGACAGCCTTGTCAAATAAACACAGCACGGTTTCTCTGGCTGCGGTCTCTCAGCCAGCTGGCTCAAACTTGCAGCCTCGACTACAGAGCAGCCCAGCAAGTAACCCAGTTTACCAGCCACATATCTTGAGCGTGTTGGCATTCAGATGTCTTGTGGGTAGATTGCTCATTAACATTCACATGCATATATGTTATGTTGTGTTGCCTGTGAATTAGTGAGCAGCATGATGTCTTTTGCTTTGATTGTTTGGATATTGTGCATTTGTCTACTTGGTATACTTCTCCAAAGCAAAGTCATTTTGGTATTACTATCATAATTTAATTGAATACTTTATTAACAATTAGTTTTGTAAATGTTTTAAATGTACATTCCTGATTAATTGACATTTAATTAATTTTAAGTATATGGGTTATGCACAGGCCATTGCAGACTTCTTATAACCTATGCATATAATGACTGAGGCCCAATAAGGCCACATTGGAGATCTATTAATTCCATTTATTTATCCATAATATTTACCATGTCAAGATGAAATTTGTGTTTTGTGTATCACCAAAAGAATAAGACTATTTCTATATGTTTCTAATTTTATCTGGCTTGTGTGGGAATAAATAACACAAACATGAATGTCACATGTTGATTTATTCAGTTTTTCAGAAACATGTTGGAATAGTTGCAGCATCCGATTTGTTTGTTTATATGTCAATCAAGTTGACATGCTTTGTTTTTATTGAGAGCAATATATTATAAAATTATTTTCCATATTGCATATTCTGCATGTAGATCTTTGTTATTTAATGACACACTGTATTAATATATTTCACCCGGTTATTAACATCCAAGATGGTGCCTCGGATGGCAGCCTTGGTACTGCGCTCTCTAGTACTTTCTTTGTTTTTGTTTATTTTCTGCATGTTTGGTCACTCAGACCACATCACTTTTTCCAGAGATCAACTGCTAAACAACTTTTATCCTTTTTTCATAAACCCGGAAATTTTTTTGGAGATTTTAGTCGGAGGAGCAGGGGCCCTCTGCGGGGCTGGGCGGAGATGCAGACGAGGGATGCGCGCGGGCGAAACTCCGTAAGCGGGGATTCCGCACTGCGCTCCCCTACATTCACCTGACGAACCTCCGCTCCCTTCCAAACAAAGTGGACGAGCTGCTGCTTCTTAACCGGACCAACAAGGACTTGCTTCACTGAAACTTGGCTCAGTCAACGCACCCCCAAAGCTGCATTAAACCTGCCGGGTTTCCACCTCCATCGCGCGGACCGTGTAACGGAGCTCTTGGGGAAATCAAAGGGCGGCGGAATCTGCTTCTACATTAACAAAGGTTGGTGTACTGATGTCACGGTGTTACAGAAATTCTGCAGCCCAAACCTGGAAACTTTTTTCATAGACTGCAAACCATTTTATTCACCGCAGGAGTTATCTTCCTTTATTCTGGTCGGAGTTTACATTCCTCCTCAGGCCAACATGAAGGGCGCGCTGTGCACGCTGGCTGACCAGATCACCACTCTGGAAAGAAAATTTCCCGATTCCCTTTTTATTGTCCTTGGGGATAAAAACCGAGCAAAACTGAAACACGAGCTTCCTAAATACAGACAGCACATTGACTGCACACCAGGGACAATATCACACTGCTACACCACTTTAAAAGATGCCTATTGCTCTGTTCCCTGGGCAGCTTTGGGACATTTTGATCACTGCCTGGTCCACCTTATTCCAGTTTACAGGCAACAACTTTAATGTGCCAAGCCTGTTGTCAAAACTGTGAAAAAGTGGGCCGATGCAGCAAAGCAGGAACTGCAGGACTGTTTTGATTGCACCGATTGGACTGT
>JBBPDC010016723.1:0-13074 GCA_037974485.1 Hemigrammopetersius urotaenia | reverse complement strand
TGTGTGTGTGTGTGTGTGTGTGTGTGTGTGTGTGTGTGTGTGTGTGTGTGAGTGTGAGAGAGAGAGAGAGAGAGAGACAGAGAGAGCAGAGGCTGAGAACGAGAGACAGAATGGCCAGGTGTTTCACAACCAAAACTGCCAGGTCCTAATTATCATTAATCATCAAAGATCTGATATTAACACACATTTAAAGTTTCATCTGAGAACAGGAACCAATTATACTGTTAGCAGCAGGATTTTGTAGAATCTCGCCTTTTTTATTACATTTTCAAGTAGCTGGTGTTGAGAACTGTCAGTAAATTCACATTAAAAGCAGTTAATGCATCATAGATTCATTTCATGGAGCAGCTTTATATTTTGTAAAATCTACCTCTTGTTAAAGTATGTATGTGATGAAGAATCTTGAATTTTAAGTCGCTCACTGGGAAAGTTCCTTTAGGGTTGAGATTCCAAAGTTAAGATTTCACCAAGGTTTCACGGTATGAGACATCATTTCCTAAATACATTTCCTAAAATGGGGTTTAAAAGACTTGGCAGCATCAAAGCGGTGCAGGCAGTCCAGACTTAACCAGACTGATTCTGTAAAAAGATTATGCCAACACAATATTACAACCCAGACTCTTTCTGTCTTGATTACAACTTTATAAAAGTATGTACCGCATCCTGTTCAGGATGCTCACAAAGTAAGAACCTATACAGAATCTAAGTGAGGAGCAAAACCACACATTTCCAATTGCTACTTTACCAGCAAGGCAGTGGCTCTTTTTATTGAAGGGTGGCAGTTTCCCTATAAACAGAAATTAAGTGTTATAGGTGAATTTTTTAGGTCTCTGTCTTCTCCCTTTTATAATTTAGACACTTGGATGGAACCCAGTTGAATCTGCCACATTAAAAAAAAGACATTAGATGTGCAAAAGTTAGTTTTAGTTTAGTTTACATATTCAGTCTCTGCCATTAATGCCTTTTGTAAAAGTTTTTTTTTTTTACTAAATACAGACAAATGCATTGATCTGACTTTTTTATATTTGATCATAGGAGATAACAGACAAAGAAGAGACTGAAAGTGCTGGAGTTATCCTTTAAGCCTCAAGGTTTGCGGTTCCTTCTTTTAAGTATAATAACAAAGCAGCCAGCAGAAAGCTGGACACATTCCTGACCCTGATTTGTTCATAGCATAGGTATTTCTCATGTCCGGTTTATCACACTGACAGTTCACAAATCAAACACGATCACTGCATGTTTGAATCCTGCTGTCGGAAAACAATAATGAAATTTTCTCTAAGTGTGAGGCGACGTGCTGATTGTATGGACGGGACTTTATAACCTGAGTGTTGAGGACATGGGAAAGCTTCCCAGCTGAAAGTGAAAGTGGACACACACTCACAGGTGCAGTGCTTGCCGTCCTCTGCGAGTGAGTAGTTGGGTCGACAGCGGCACTGAAAGTGAACTGCTGTCTGCTGGACACAATAGTGCTCACATCCTCCATTACTGACACCGCAGGAATGGACAGCTAGAAATAAACAAACACATGTAAAACAGGGAGTTCACAGGTTATTACACCACACCACAGCTGTAAATCACTGGTATTTAATATTTGCTGTACATCCTCTGTCCTGCTGCTGCTATAATTATTTGCACAATCATTATTTATCGCTGTCTACTTCCTTTCTGGATATTTGCATAATAACTCCACAGTTAGAATTCAGTATCTGGCATAATATTGTATTCATTTTAATGCCGCCTGCCTTGTCCAGTTGTTTTGTGCTCTTGCTCTGTTAGCGCTCTGTGTATTTCATCCTGTGTAGTCGTGTGGTGTTTCTGGTTTTGTTCTTTGTGGGTCTGTTTTTGTTCGTGTTGTCCATCTGTACTGTTTATATGGCTGAAATGAAAAACATCAATGTCTTGAATTAAACCTACTTTAAATTTTTAACTCACTGATCATTTTATCAGGATTATATAGGATTTATAAGTTTAAAGTTATTCACTGTAGTCCATATTTTGCTACATCTTGAAGGTATATATTATATTGTACCTACGTCTAATCATACCTCACCCCCAACCTCAGTCATCTGTGGAAAGGGACCACAGTAGGACCTATATTTTTTATAGTTGTGGACCATTTACAGCACAGCAGTGACAACATATTCGTATCATGGTAGAAGTGTGTGTGTGTGTGTGTGTGTGTGTGTGTGTGTGTGTGTGTGTTGCTAGACAGTTTTACACATGCCAGTTACATTGCTAGGTTAAACACAGGGTAAGTGATAAGGCATCCCTTCATTAGTCCCACCGGTGGAGAATTTGCAATATATATGACCAAGAGGTTCTCTATGACATGAGTCTGAAAAGCTAGACTATAAATAATGCAAGCTGTGCTTCAACAGATTCGCTACAGTCTCCTACATAAATGTAAGAAGGAATAAACAGGTAGGTGTGCCTAATAAAGTGACCAGTAACTGAAAACATTCTTCAATTAGAGCAATTAGAACACAACAAATGTTCTTCATCATTAAAGAGTTCTTCTTTTTTTAATACACTGACCCATATATTTTCAAAACAGACCCAATTCAGGCCCCAATACAGAATAGCTGGAGCCCTGTATCTGTCTCCCGTACAATAATTACAGATCCATTCCCTGTGATTTCACAGCTGAATAACCACATTATGGACAGTGGAGGGTCACACATCTGATTAAATGACCACATAATGACAAAGCTCGAATTGCGTTAGACCCAAATGGTCCCTGCTGTCCTCCAGTCTCCCTGGAGCAGGACTGTGGGAAGTGAAACTGTTAATAATTACACTGACATTCTGTGCCTGTCACAGGTGTGTACTGCAGCAAAAACATGTTTTTGCCAGTATAGCAGGGTGAGCAAAAGTTCAATTTTATAAAACTTTTATAAACTTTCAATATTTGACACATTCTACAGCTCCTACACCTCATCCATGGCAGCAGGGTGTGACATACCACCTTCAAATGTGTCCCTCAGAGGGATTCTTGCGCCCCTGGAGAACTGAAGACAGGCCAAAATATTTTTTTTAATTTTTACCGCAGATGTCGCAGTAAAACATACCAAAGATAAGACAAAAAGTAGCATTTTTACACCAATAATGTGATTCAAAGCAAACTGTAAAGAAAAAAGAGGTGTCTAAGACTTTAGCACAGTACTGTACGTCATCAAATATCACCTTGAAATATGAATCAAGCGTTCGGCTCTGTAAGCAGACGCTGGAAAGATTATAGACTCAGATTACACCATTTGTTTGGACACTGTGGGAATGGCCATATAACACATACTTGTCCACTACTATTAGTCTTATTGCCTTTTGAGGTATTTTAGGTATTTAGATATGAGTCATGGGAGAACTTGCAGGAACGCTGGCTCTGCAACCGTTGGTTTTTATATGTGGTGTCTAAATACTTTTTCTTTCCCAACTATTTTATTTTTCATCTTTATGTTTATGCTGTTTGTATACTTTGTGTTTTATTTGTAAGTGCAAAAGCTTGAAGTGGACAAATGCAGCTGAAATATTTAAAAGCTGTTGGCAGGGTTTTTCTGTGTGTGTGCAATGGAATACATGTGTCTGCAACAGTGGCTACTTAAAGTAGCCGAATACATTAACTAGGGCCGTCTGGATAATTCTGGATTCATGGTGTGTAGTTTGGATGCAGCGCATTTTAAATGAGTGCCTGTTCTCTTACCAAGGCAGGTGCGTCCGTCCACATGCAGGCGGAAGCCAGGGTTACACTGGCAGTGGTAGGAGCCTCTAGTGTTCACACATTTATGCTGACAGCCTCCGTTATGGACCTGGCACTCATCAATATCTGCAAAAAACAACATGCACAAACACAATTACTACCAAAACTAATAGTAGATAAAAATGCAGCTCAAAATGCTTAAAAAAACTGAAAAGTGATATATACACACACACACACATATATACGTATGTGCATATGTGTATATTAGTATATGTATGTATACAAGAAATGTGGGTATAGACACTTTAAATAGTACTGAATCTCTCAGACAAACATTTGCTGCATTTTTATCGATAAAGTCAGTGGAATTTGACCAGCATGTAACATCAAATTGAACTAAGCAGACAAAAGACTTTCACATCTGCTGTGCAAACCTTTTAAATTCGTCATGAAGCTGCTTCAACAGCACTGATCGCATCTTCAAACAATTCATGCTTCTGGCTGAATTCAGATCCCTTCAGTGTAAAACGAATGTGAACGAGGATGATGAGGGACATCATGATTTTGTCTGTCAGAGCAGGCATTCCATCCACGCAGCCACCATGATTAAAAACAAATGATGAAAACTGGCTGTTGGGTTTGCATGCTTAGTACAGAGCTGTAATAATGCAAACTGGTTCTGACTCATGACTTTATTCATGCTTCATTGGGAAGTCAGAGTAGTTTTTGATGCTTTTATGACTTTCAAAGCGGACTCCCACCGAGATCAGAGCTAATCGGGCCATGCCCCATTTACAAACACATTGTCTTTCTGTTAAACTGAACTGTGATCAGATTTAAAGGAGCTACGGCTCATTTACAAAGCCAGCATTCCTGCATAATAACAATTAAATAAGTTTCCCATGAAACTTATAATACCTCAATAAGACTAATAGTAGTGCACAAGCATGTTTTATTTGACCATTCCCACAGTGTCCAAACAAACAGTAATTTGGGCCTATAATCTTTCCTGTGTCTGCTTTCAGAGCCGAACGTTTGATTCTTTTTTAAAGAGATATTTAATGATGTAAAGTACTTGAGCCACATTTTCTTTGCATCACCTTGTTGGTGCAAAAATACAATTTAATTCCCGTCATACCGTCTCGTCTTTGGCATATTGAGTCAATTTAATTAAAGAAATGGGAACAAATGTTTTACAGGCTGCAAAGTGTCTTAATATACAAGATGTCTAAATAAAGGAGTTCCAACCACTCTGCATTGAGCACCAACAGTATACTGATCACCACCTGATCATCTGGAATCACCTGCATCCGTTTTTTTCACTGGTTCAGGGCTTCAGTTAGATCTGCTTTGTTCTGCTTGCATGATTTACATATAGGTCACTGTGTGACTTAAACAAATAAAAATGTAACTGGTCAGGTACAGGCACTGGACTTCAGGAGGAACTCTGGAGAACTGCTTCTCTAAATGACATAAAAATATATAAGAAAGTTTGATTCTTTGGAAGAAAAATATGAAGAAATAATTAGGGTTCACAATACTGCACTCTATAGAAAGCTCTCTATAGATTTAAGTATTATTTTCCCTGTAATACTAAACCAGGTAGAAAGAAAAAATCTAATTCACAGTGGAATGATATCATCTTTACCACAGAGGAGAGGGAAAATGTGAAGATTGTGTGAACAAAATGCGGCACCATAAATTACCAGAATGAGTAATGTCCTCTTGACATTTCTGTGAAATTTGTTCTTCACAGTGATGCAAAAAGGAGACAACAAAGGGCTTTACTGAGAAGACGAGGGGCAAATCAAGAGACAAAAAACAGCCCACGTGTATCTAAATGGTTTCTGTGAGGTAACTACAAGCTTTTACAAACCTCTACAGGCCACTGTAAGAAGAAAACAGTCTGCATCTATTTGAGGTCCATCTTTAAACCCTAATTACTCATAATTTGACAAATACAACAAAAAGTAAACCAAGCAGATTTACTATAAAAGGTACTGGGACAAGTTTTTATAAAAGTAGCATCGTTCATTGTTTTAAAGTTTTTCATGTCAGAACAATGTCATGCTCCAACCCTGTGCTTTCTGATTTCTTAACTGTGCCTAACGTGACCAGACTCTTGTTTTTGTTTAGTCCAGGCAAAGATCAGACATCTGAAGGAAGCAGCGCTGGTGATGGAATCAATAGTTATCAATAGTGACAAAAATCAACACATATTTTCCACTTCAGAAATTAGAATTATATCAAACGGACGAATATTAATTGTATTCTGCCCATTCCTGTCATTCTTAACAGACCATTGAAAAGCCAAGTGAGCCAAACAAGAAAATGTGTCAACAGATGTGTTTCAAAAAATGTGTTTATTTATTAAGGCAAGATGTTTCAGCAGTCTGTCTGCAGGGAATAACATCATTACATAAACCTATTTTCCTGACAAGTTACTCTGTATTCTGGAGCTGGATGGTGAATCTAAGACTGATACATATTTCATGTGAAAGAAGCCACACTCTTTAAAAAAAAAAGTTTCCTAAATGGTTATCATTTCTTGCATATGTGGTTCTTCTTTAGGACATCAAAATGGTTCTATTATTTTTTTATTGCTCCAAAAAACCTTTTTGGCAACTTTATGTGTGAAGCTCCTGTGGCTCTTCAGAACAACTCCAGGACCATCTCTTCTGGTTTCAAGTTCGTTCATCAGAGCCAAAGGAAAAAAATATGGGACTCAAACACACAACCTACTAGGGTTGTCAAGAAAAATTGATTCTCAGGTACTAATTGATACTAAAATTTAGTATCAAGTTCGAAAAAAATTAGCACTGGTAACTATACTTAAATGCCAGTTTTGCATTTGCCGGTTCACAGAAATGGCTGGCAGACTACAACAATTTTCAACAGGCCCTGCAGCGGGCAGCCCCTCCCCCGGCTACCTGGAGGTTTACATGGCAGCCCAGTAACCCGGCCGTGGACCAATCTAGAGCCGCGAAATTTTACATTAACCCTTAGCTCAGACCTATCAAACGTGGAAGCTCTCCTCCCCGCAGAATCGTCCCGAGAGCACGGACTTTCCGAGCTGTGACATGCCGGTAGATCTCCGTGAAACCTTTCCAACAAGCCCTCGTTTGCCCCCTAGCCCACGGTAATCGGAGTTATTCGCCCAAAACCTTCCCCCATTGATCTCTATGGAGGGAAAAAAGAACTGTGCACTTTTAAATGCATTGCCAAGTTAATCAGCTAATAATAATAATACATTTAATTTCTAAAGCACTTTTCAAAATACCCAAAGACTTTTTTGAGTAGACAAAGGAGACGGAGCAATTTGTCTGGCTTCTCAAACCTAGTGCTGCAAAATTTTATAGTGACCCCCAGCTCTCCTTCACAGAGAACCGGCCCTTGAGCACACCTTTTTATTACATTTTTTAATTAAAAAGTTCCTGTGTTTGTTTTTTCTACCCCCATAGTATCAAAAATAGTATCGAGTTTGAAATTTCAGTATCGTGACCAGCCTACAACCTACTGAGTGGTGCTTCTCATTTACTTGGTGATGCAGGGATGGTAGCAGTCAGCTCCTTTGCCCACTAGGAGGGGGACACATAGTATGTTCTAACTGCTTTCTTTTCAAACAAAACCTGCAGTCTCTTGAGCCAATGTAAGCACTTCTCCCACCAAAAGGAATAAAAGAGGCTAGTGTTAGCATCACCTTTGCCCCGACAACATACTAATGACCAGGTTGTTGACACTGTATCATCATGACATCACTGCAGGAGACGCAGTTTTGTCCTGTTTTTCTTGGCACCATTTTCTATAAGGAGCCATTATCTAGTAAAGAACGTCAGAGGGGTCACAAATCACTGTACAGGACGGCTTTGAGTGTAACTTTATACCAGTCAATCAGTCCATCGCAAACAAAATGACTTCCATGAAACACTATTGGAAATGTTCTTCAGTGCATATGCCAGCGTTTTCTTTAATTGGCCAGAGGTATTCAGTTAATTACCTATACTGTGTAAATGCAGCCAGGTTTACAGAGGATAGCAGCAGTGATTTCTTGCCACTGTAGGATCGAAATACAAGAGGTAAGTAAATATGGATGCTAACAGAAACCATCTGACCCTAACCATGGAACTTCATTGGGTTTACCTGAGGGGGCAGAAATAAGCAATATGCCATCCTGCCAAACCACATGGGCTGTATTTGTTGTAAAGTATCCTAAACTAATTCTTAGAAAAGGAATATGAGGGACACAAAAACAGACTGAAATGGCCAAAACCGGTTGGTACATTACCATTATTTGTATGACTGTGCCTATGTAAACAGGTATTCTTGTAAACATTTCACAAGGAATGGAGCAACATAAATGGTCTAAAACTACTAGTAATACAATCTTACATTAATACACGTTAAACTTTTCTCTCTTTTTGAATATTTGGTACAGGGTTTTGCTGCCATAGTGGTGATAAGCATTTGCATAGGACATTAAAATGTTATTGAAAAGCTGATAATCATTAAACTGCACATTTAAAACAGCTCTTTTGTACTGCATGACCCCTTCAGACAAAATTAAGCTGCGGTCACACTGAATGGGAGCACATTTTTCGGTGAAAATGACTCCAATGAGAACAGATGCAGGAACACTGTGCGGTGGGACTATGGATCTGCCACATAGATAGCACAGACATTCAGTTATATTATGTGATTTTAGTAAGGCCAGGAGACAAACCAATGCATAAACTGTAAGGCGGTTCATTTGAAGGTTATTTCATGAAAATAGCTAATTAGTCCAAGTGAGGAAATGCAGTTATTGCAATAATGTTCTAGGTTAGCTAATAAGCCTAATTATCTAGCTAATAGTAAAACCAGCTGGTTTTGCCAATAAAATATCTGTTGATTACACTAGCTGTAGAAAAATAATGTAAACAGATACCCCATATCACGTTACTCCCACGCATCACTGAGCTCAACTCAATTAGCTCAGAATCTCTACAACCTCTGATCCTGTTATTGTGTCACTGCATGGAACAAAAACGTATGATTTCTGATTTATGTTGACTTCAAAGTTACTTTTTTTAAGTGAAGTGTCCCCCTAAAATTGCTCTGGATTCTCCTATTTCAGTAAGAGGGTGCTGTCAAAGATGTTCATAACTGGAGAAAACAATGACTGAATTTCCCAAAAAAATTCTCACAGACACAGATGGCTGTTCACGTCACTCCTGTAGTAGCCTTCATGCTCCATGGTGCTTTTGTCTGGTTTGTTGTTTGCCAGCAGCAAAAAAAGCTGCAATTAGGTTAGAAATTTAGACAGTTGACTTAAGTTTGCTTCTTCAGTTTTGCAGTGGATGCTCCCACCTAAAATTTCTATGGGCTTCCTCAGAACCCCTTAACTAACCCTCTTTAGACGTATCCTCTCTAACTGCAGCACCGAGTCGCATGTGGAACTGGAACCATAGACCAGCATTTCTCAAAGTAACAGGACTACTTTGAGATTGACAAATGACTTTTCAATCAACAGTTATGCAGTAATTAGGTTTTTGTTGTTGGTTGTTGTTACTGTGGGTGGCCTATGCCCAAGTACCAACAAACCTACAATTTTTCTCTGCTTTATTTTTTTTTTCTTCTATTTAATAGCCTCGTAATTTATCATTGTTTGGCAGAGGACACCGCTTGGTTTCAAGTGTACTAAAGCTAGAAATAAGGTTGAATTTCATGTATAAGGTATCGTGATTTTGAGAGAATGGTCAATGTTATTTTGTCTCCCGCTCATCCTGCAAGTCTGCATCCTTAGACAGTCGCTTCCCTTGCAATGTATGTGTGCGTATGTGTGTATGTGTGTGTGTGTGTGTGTGTGTGTGTGTGAATGACTGAATTTTGACTGGAGCAGATGCAAGGCTCCACGGACCGGCAGTAACCTTATCACAGTCCGGCGCCAGTCCACGGTCCATACTTTGAGAAACCAGGACATAGACTCAGGCTCAGCTACCACACAGTGCAGCTCCATCTAGGAAAGCTGCCAGACTGACGGACTTTCCATTCACAGCACACTTTTGTTTGGTTTGGGGGATTTAACGAAATTGCAGAAAAATGTGAACCTCTTCTCCACAACTATGAAAACAACCACTCAGGGACATTTAGCCTGATTCAATCACTCTCTCTCGCTTCTGCTCTTGGTTTCTCCACCATCAAATCCAAACTGAACCCATGAACCGCACGAACTAAACAATCAAAGTGGGCCACTGTCAATTTACTGTAATCCACTGAAACAATGTTGATGTGTGAAGTATATGTGAAGATGGTTTAAAGCAGTAGTTCTGACAGAAAACAAATAATGAACAAAAGCATACTGTATATCAACACAGTAGTAGCAGATAGCTTGAAGTCTGCATTTTCTATGTACTTTAATCCATATTTACAGATAACAGTGTGTCTTACAGTGTCAAAATAAGCAAGTCTATTCGAGTTAAACTGACATGGTTTGAGGTGACTGATAAGTTTGGTGGTGGCCTGGTGGTTAGCGAATTGCCCCAGCAATCAAATCCCAGGAATGCCAGCGGCACCACTGAGGTTCCACCACATACTGCTTCACTTGGGTGAATCGATCATCACCTCTGGGATCAATATAGTGTATTGAACAAATAAAATCTCAATGCAAAACTAAAGAATTAAACTTGAGTCACCAACCTACCCTGGCCAATTGAATGTTTTTGAGAGAAAACTGTCTAAATGTAATTTCTGCCTGAACTGTTACTTTAAATGTCAAACAACAAACCAAAGAAAACACCATGGAGAATGTACTAGAGGAGTGATGTGAACAGTCGTCTGTGACTGTGAGATTTCTTTTTGTTCAGAAATCCAATGAATCGTTGCTTTCTTCAGTTGTAAACATTATGACGAGACAAAATAGGACTTTCCAGTCAACATCTTTGACAGCGCCTTCTCACTGAAACAGGAGAATCCAGGAAAAATCATCTAACTGCTGTTTCCACTTTTCTAATGAACGTTGAGCAACTATTAATAATACATGGTTGATGCACTGGCTCTCGTCTTTGCAATGTTGGGTGGACTTTCAAGGAAAAGTAATTGAGCCTATTCCTTTCCCCAGTGGAGCCCAGAGTGCTGCACAGTCTTCATCAAAAACAAAATGGATTTAAAGCAACACTTGATCATCCCAAGTTCACAAGCCAAAACACACACTGTGTGGAGTAAAACGGGAGACATTCTGAACTGAGCGTGTGTTTTCTGCCTTCCATCTCACTTTACTCACCGCAATATCCCACACTGAAGTATACTTGGCAAAGTCAAAAAAGGGCCAGCCAGGTATGCACTTGATGCAACCTCTACACAGATAAAGCCTCCATCCTCCCCGAAGATCACGAGGGAAATGCAGAACAGTATCACTGTGGTAAAGACTAGAGTGGCAGGCCTATCTGGGTGGTACGGGAGGGAGTGAATGATAAAACTGAACTTGTGTCTCTTAGTGGAGCAGTATGCTGCCTGCATGAAGACCAAACAACCGGGCTATCTGCCAAACACATTCATTAGATTAGAACCACACACACGAGCAAACATGGCATATCAAACGCCGTCTGTAACTGCTTAGCTGTGATTTGGTGCATGTTTAAAAATGACCAGCCAGTCGTCAAGTGATTGTGAAGAATGCCTGAGAACCATAGATTTAGATCATTTCTTTAAAAAGGCACTTCACACCCTCACATCTCATTCTTCAAAACAACCAAAGAATTCAAAAGAACCCTCGGTAGCAGCTTTTTAATAAGACTGCATGCAAGTACTTACAAAACACTTACCTGGTCTCAGGTATCCCATGTTGAACCTGTTATACACTTGGAAACAGGGTGGTCTATAGCAGTTTCTAAACTGATGCCAATAGCCCGGATAATTAGCGCTCTGTCCAGGGCCGAGATAAAGTCCAGTGCAGACAAGACACAGCAGCCACCAACTGGGTGATTGCATGATGAGGAACCTTTCAGTCAAGATGATGAATGTGAATGCAAATTTGTGCAGGGAGGCAGCAGGAAGGGTGAAGACAGAGTGAATTTGGGTTGTCAAGGAAGAAAAAAAATTATTTTCCTGCCATCCCTCCCTCTCTCCTGTTCTCTTCCCCTCATATATACATGTATATCTCTTTGTACTTGTTTTAGCACTCGCTCTCTTGCACCTCCTCCAACAGGTCTTAGCCAGACCCCTCCTTTCTCCAACTTCACATCCCTTTCTTTGTCTCGACTTGCACCGATTGAAAAACATTAATACATCAGTATCCTGAGGGATACTTCAGATAAACTGGATCCAAAGATTTCTTTTTTCAAAAATGCACATATACCAACTGCCTAATGAGAATAGTGGTATTATTTGTATTTTTGCAGTAACACAGTGCACATTTTTTGGACACAGATACTTGTTTTGATGCTTTAAATTCATTCTGTATTTCAGAAAATATCAGTCATAAGGAGTAAAAGTGTCCTACACTTTTTGTCATACATGAACAAACCACAGTGTGAAATTCTTCCTCTGTATTTAACCCCTTCACCAAGTGAAGCAGCGGGCTGCAACACAGCAGCCAGGGAGCAGTGTGTGTGAACTTGCTCAAGGGTACCTCAGAGGTACTTGCTAGTAGCAGTCCTCGGTTTCGAACCCACAAACTTCTGATTGTAGGGGTCTTATTAGCTATAAATAAAATGCTTAAAATCTTAAAATACTTTAGCTGCCCCAGGTTTTAACCAATTACATACACTTATGGTCTTATGGTTCTAGGAAAAGCGGAAGAACGTTGTCATTATCCTCTACCACATCTATATTTCCTACTAAATGATCAGGTTATTTACACATAACAGAAATGTACCTCTGTGTGCCATTTCCATAAGACAGCTGTTTACTAGCTAGGTATTTCTTGGCCGAACTTCTGACAGGCTGCATTGCTCACGTTGACATGAAAATTGGACGTCACTGATAAAGTATTACAATTTACTGCCAGCAAAATCTACTCCTTTCCAAATAAAAAAATACACTGAAAACACAGATGACATGTTTGGACATATTTATACATTTTACCCACGCCCCACACACATCCATTACAGAGCCCCGCTAATAAGATAAATAACAGCGTGTGCACTAATACTTGGCATTACATTTCAAAAGTTTGGAATCAATGTTGCAGTAATTGTGTCACGATGGTAGAGCGATAGGTCTGTGGTCTGGGCCCGCTTTGTAGCGTGAGGGAAGAACTCTGGCGTGATAGGACACGAGAGAGTAGGTTGCTCACGCAGATTAATCTCAGAACGCTCCCGAAAAGAGGAAGAGTCCACACCAAATGAACTCGCGTTCTGAACACACACAAGACAGTATATAAATGACTCTCACGAGTCAGG
>JBBPDC010016665.1:0-13079 GCA_037974485.1 Hemigrammopetersius urotaenia | reverse complement strand
TCAAATTCCTTGTATGTGTTCGCTCACATACTTGGCCAATAAACGCGATTCTGATTCTGATTCTGATTCTGATTCTGGAGCACACGGATCGTCTCTCTCTCTCGCTCTGTCTTACTCTCACTCTCTCTCTGTGTCTCTCATTCGTGACCTCAGGTTTATCTTTACTGTTCCTTAAGAGTAATGTATTAAACTGTTTAAAATGAAATTAAAGTGTTCTGGGAGCACATCTGGGGTCATATTTAGGGTTTACACAAGAAAAATAGGCATTTTAAGGCATTTTTTTGACCGAAACACAACGCGGTTTTTCACTATATGCGGGTGCTCGTGTAATGTAACCCCCGCGAATAACGAGGGCTTACTGTACACACACACACACACACGCACACTTTCACAGCACAAACACAAACATACACTCACTCACATACAAACATACACCCACGTATATACGCATACATCAGAGGCACACATGCTCATGCATATGTACACACTCATACAGACATATACACACACAAACACACATCCACTCACAAAGACACGCACATATACGTTAATGCATATGCACACAGCTATAGGCATATACATAAATGCAAAACTACCCAGGACCACAGTGTTACAGTGTTACCATAGGCGTGTATGTTGTTTGTGTGCTGTTACAATGTTGCTGTAGGTGTGTATGTTGTTTTGTATTTTATTCTGTGTTTGTGTGGCTGGTTCTTTTTATTCAGATGCAGCATTTGCATTGATGACAGTTTTTATTTGGATCTCTTCTCTGTCTTTCCCCATTTTCTCTCTCTCTATTGGCTCCTTTCCTTTTCTCTTTGTTTTCACTTGTATCTCTTTCTCTATTTTCTCCTCCCCTGTCTGGTCTGTCTTAATTATAAATAAATAAATAAATATTTCAGATATCAAGAGGGGCTTATACTGTTAAAGGTGCTTTGCACTTCATGGCACCCAGCTTCACATACTGCTGGCTAAGATGCCAGACAAAAAAAAAAAAAGGAAAACTGGCTCTGTCTTGGGTGAGGAACTGGACAACATGAAAACTGTGGCTGAAAGGAGAACATTGTCCAGACTTCAGTCCATCATGAACAATGTAGATCACCCACTCCACAATGTGGTGAACAAACAATACTTTTAGCCACAGACTGACCAGCTTAAAGTGCTCCACTGAACGCTCAGTAAATCCATCCTTGCCACAGCCACCCGACTCTAAAACTCCATCCTCAGTCACACACCCACAAAATAATCTCTGCAACAGGCTGCTGCTTCTTGCTGTATATTTAGTGTGAGTAAAAAAAACTACAATTGTGTGACTGACTATGTGCATTACATGCAGTCTTGCCAGGTGATAAAGCATTATGTGATAGAAAGTAAATATTTCAGTAAATTTGTAAATGAAAATGGGCAGTATTGAGGTACAAGCAACCATTTCAGTGCTTTGTTGTAAGGCAATTTTAGAGAAAGCCATACTTCCACATCCTATAACATCTGAATGTAAAGTTATTGCAGTTATGCAGAGAAAGGAATGGATACACCTGCTGAATAATGTCAAATCATGTCATGACATGACAGAAGTCTGCTCATGTAGCAGGCTATTTTTGTAGCCTGAACTGGATAAAGGCTACTTTGAACTGAGAAACACCAATACAATGGGTAATGTGATGTTATCCAGCTTTCTTGGAGGTATTATTATTTTTCCAACAATATTCCTAACAATTATTCCTAACTTTTCCTCACTTTACGAATGGTCTCTTTACAAAGAGTTATCACTTTACAAAAATCTTGATCTAAGGCTTAAATCAAGTCAAGTAGGCTTAAAATGTTATTTCCATCTGGCTGGGGAGCAAGCTGTCTGCTATGCAGGTTCATGCTCTCTTAGTTGTGTGGATTATGTACTACCTGAATGATTGGCCACAGTATGTGCAGCTGATGGCAAGTCTGGTGACATAGTGCTGTGTAGCACTGGAGCTCGTCAGGGAACACCTTTCAACCAAGGAAGCATGGAAATGACAGATGTTTAGTAGTTTAAAACAAACAGAGAGACGAGTAGAGTCTCATCGCTCAGTCCCCACCTAATATTCCAGACACAAATACGAGGGCCAGCTGAAGGGCAGTTAGTCTCATACTGCCTAGCAAGGTGGCCTTCCCTCTAATGATGTAAGAACTTCTTACTAGCCTACTGTTGACGTAACCCAGGCAATGCCAGGTTGTTATATCTACTTTAGATTGTAGAGGGTGTGTCCATTTAGATAAGGAGCTGGATGGTGAGCAACGAATGCTTAGAAAAAAACAAACAGCACGAGTTTAAACGCAACATGGAGGAAATTATATAAACCTCCTCTCAACACCAGAGGGCAGCATTTAGCTTTTGCATGAAGTTATTTCCTCCTAAGACAGTTTATGAACACTTTACTTGGATGGCCCTCTGAAGATTTGTGGAAGTCTTCTGTTAAAGGTAACTAAATCTTAAGTAAAGGATTTTATTAAATCGAACTGTAGGCCTAACCTTAACCCAAAGCTTAATTCTAATCCTAAACATAAACCTAATATTGTTGATAATTCAATGGGTTTCACTAGATAGTTTGTTAACAATTCACATACTTGTTGATAATGTATTTTAGTGTTAACACAGGGTAAACTGAAAACACTGAAAACATGCATGAAATATTATTGTAAATAATAATATGATAAATAATATGAAAAAGCTAGTGCAGTCACACTTAGAGACAACTAGTGGCTTTGATCGCTCCTTCTGTTTTTAATAGGTGTACTTTTGGCTTCAAAAGGTCTGATATGCTATTACTGTACAAAATTCATGGCCACCTGGGTGACCATGGTGACGATGCTGAGGCTACACTGCCGCCCTGACATTCTCTCTCTTCCACCTGGCCCAACTCCTTTTTAGGTAGGGACATCTCTCGTAGCATAGCCCAAACTCTGTTAGCTAACTGGCAACCCAGCTCAGGTGGTCACTGTGGACAAACTAGTGCCATGGCCAGGAGACAGACAAACCGTTCAACCAATCGTCTGCTTAGCTGCCTTGAGTCGTCATCTAGGTTCCACTCGATCAAGACCGTACGCAGTCCTAGACTAAATGGTAGAGGGGGAAGCAAAGAAACCATTATGTAGTAGTGCCTTAAATGTTCAGAAAGCAGAGTTTAAGTTCTCGTCCTTTGAATCTCTTTCTCTCTAATCTCTAATTACCATCTACAGGCCACCAGGGCCATATACAGAGTTATATGCTAATTTAGCAGTACACAGTAATAAAATACTATTTGTTAGTGATTTTAATATTAAGTTTGAAAAAGAACAGGATTCTCTGAAATCTACATTTGCTTAAACTCTACATACTGTTGGCTTTACCCAACATGTAACAGGTTCTACTTACTGCTGTGGTCATATGGTTGATGTAATTTTGAGTCTTGGTGCTAAGGTGGTGGTGGTGGCAGCGTACTTACCTCTAGACCAAGAGCTCATGGGTTCAAACCCTACCTTCAGCACACTACCACATGGTTCCTTAACCCCAAGTTGCTCCAGGGAGGCTGACCCCTTTAGATAGGGAATGGAAGTTTTTATATAAAAGAATGTAAAATATATAAATTCCACTGTATAATACAGGGATATGTATATTTATTTGCATTAAGTGCTAATGCTAGAAGAATATTCCTGCTAAATGGACTTAATGTAATGTAAAAATTACCCAGAATTGTAAGAACTGTAAGAATAATAGAGCAAGTGTACCAGGCCATGAGCATGAAATGGGGCGTGTTCTCACATCCCCCTGCTACACAATGGCCCAGAGGGTTAAAGACACCATCCACTTCTGGACCCATTCATCCAGATCCGGGTAGGAAGTTAGATGTTTGTAATGTCCGTATGTTGTCTTGCGTGCACTTGTCTTTTATGTCTGCACATTGAGCCTCTGGAGAAACGCAATTTCGTTCAGCTATGCATCCATAGTTATACTGTTGTGTGGTGTAAATGACAATAGTTACTTACTTACTTACTTACTTACTTACTTATAGTGGCTGCAGCTTAGCCAGATGCCTCTGCTTAGTTGATATGTTGTCACTTCCAAACTAGCAAGCACTGTGCAAGATGGATGCCAGTATTCAATTATTTCATACTGAAGAATTAGTTCAGCCTGTTCAAAAGTTGCATTGTACCCTGGTGAAGTTTTGCATGGTTAATTCATAATATTATTTAATGTGTCCAGAATAATGAACAGAGCAGTAGATTACATAATAACAGAGAAAGCTGTATAAAACTGAGAATGTTAAAATAACATTTAGTTTCAAACACATAACATACCAAATAAAGCATTTAAAATACCAGGCGGTGTTATTTAAAATAATCTAGTTACAATAAATAAATACAATAAATACAACCCCAAAATGATATAGGACACTCGATTCCAAATGTTTAAAAGGTAGGTTTCCATTTTCTACAAGACAGACACATTTCCTTCTTTTTTGATAGCGTCGCAATGACTTGTTGTAATCCTACGACCTACAAATCTTTGCATGCTCTTATTAATCTAAACCTATTTTAATCTTTTCACTGTATGGAAAGGATGATTTGTGTTGCTGCTGATAGAATGCTACTGTAAGTAAGTTAACGGTGTATTACTTGATCTGGTCTGACACTGTGTCCCCTTCTCTGTTTTTGCCCAGGGGGAGTCCCATAAACAGTGGCACAATGTGGGCCTAGTTTTTTTTTCCTACATGTGTTTTTGTACAATATTGGGAAATGCTGTTATCCATATATATTTTATATAATTGTCACAACAAAGCCTTGTATCTCCATTTTTGTTCTTTTTTTTATTTTAGACATAATTATGCCTGTTTTTTTTCAGGAAAACTGCTTTACATTGAAAGTAAAGATTGTTCAGGAATGGAGGAAACAGATGGCACCAGGCTGCACCATGGGAAGAAAGCAAGCTAGTGGATGCAGTGTCAAATCAAAGTCCTCCATATCATGTACCATTTACCTAAACAGTGTTGCAGACCAAATACTTTCAGGAAAACCGAATTGCTAGACAAAGTAATACCTTACAACTTACTGGACTTAAATGATCTGCTGCTGCCACCATCTGGTGCAAGTTACAAAACAGTCAGACCTGTTTTAGCAGCAGAAGGGGAACCTACCTAATAATAGAAAGCGGGTTTTCAGTTTATGGCCTAAAAGTGTATGTAAAGACATAAGTTATAAAAACATATCCCATATCTGAAATGTGATATATGTTTCATTTGTGAAATGGGACAAGAGAGATCCAGAGAGAGGAGAGTTTTTATCAAATAACAAGAGAAGAGAAGAATAACAAGAGATGGCCTTCATGAACAAGATTATTGACAGATAGGCCGTCTACAGCTAACAGAGTTGGAACCATGAGTGTCCATGGAGGTAAACTAATAGAATAGCAACTGAGAGTCTGTAGTCCATAAAACAACAGGATTAGGGGCAACAATATCTGCTGAATCTTTAAGCAGCTGTTGCCCCCTATTGGGGTCGAGCATGTTGGGAATTGTGAGCTGTTAGAAACCAGTCGAGGGCATTTTGGCACAAGGCCCCAGCAGTTGGTGATCTGGGGTCCCATGGTGATCAGTTGTGCTGGACAAGTGTGCAGAAGTCCCCTTAAACAGAAAAGAGAGTTAGTTCTGTTTAAATGTTCAGGGAATTATTTACATCTGTGAGGAGTGCAAGTTAGTAGGTGACAGCAATATGTGGATCACCAGCTTCCTGACAGTCAGGAAATAGCAAGTGAAGCTGGGGGAGATCACTTCTGAACCACATTGGTGTCTCAAGTATGTGTCCTCTACCCACTGCTCTTCTCCCTCTACACCAATGACTGCACCTCCATGAACTCAGCTGTTAAACTCCTGAAGTTTGCAGATGACACCACAGTCATTGGACTCATTCAGACAGCCTGGTGTCTTCTTTGGAGACCTTCAAGTCGCTACTATTCCCCATTTCCCTCCTAAACAGCCGATCTGTCACGCTGCTGAATACCTACATTTCTGCCGTTGCACTTAATGTACAACTTTGTGGTATATTTGGGATCCACGCGGACCTCCGCATGCACAAATATATATTGCGTATTGATACTGTAGATTGTATATTATTGTATATAGTTCAGTATATTGTGCAATGTATCTTTACATATTATTGTTGTTTTATACTGTTGTGCTTGAGAGGCACCGTTGACGGAATCAAATTCCTTGTATGTATTCACTCACTCTAGTACTGTTGCTGCTCCTGTTGACTGTACTGTTTGTTGTCTTGTCCTGTAAATTATTGTGATGTTGCTTTTATTGTGATGTTGTTTTTTGCACTTTGTATAGAGCCGTGCCCTGTTCTCATGAAGTCTTGTGGTGTTCCGTTTTACTTTATGGTGCACCAGGGCAATAGAGGAACATTGTTTCATTTCACTGTGTACTGTGTATATGATAAAAAACCTACTTGACTTTACTTGACTGCACCAACCCTCCAAACCCGTCTAGAATTTGAAGGTGGATTAAGATTAGCATGGTTGTGTTGTGATAAGATGGAGGCCGTCTCTGGATCAAAGAGAGAACTGGGACAGCACCAGAGCCATTGAGACAGACTAGAAATTCTACACTTCTATTCCTCCACCTTTTTTAATGTAATAGTCTGTCAGTCCCAGTGAACAAGTCTTAGCAATATATCCTTTCAATTTACACTCATGTGGCCTCAATCTCAGTTCTGGTATGAAGCACTCTAGCTATATACCCAGGGGGAATGACTTATAACATGGTAGAGAATGGCTGAGGTTTTTGGGTTGAAATGTCAAGCTGCTTTATAGCTTAAGGAGCTGCTTTTTAAATCTGCATGATGACTGAAATGACAAAAGGAAAGTAGGTTAACACAAGCACAGCGCAGGATGGGGTTTTAAGCTAGAGGCTGTATAAGCTATAGAGTGATCTAAAATACAGTTGTTTTTCTTGTTTCTGAGCACGAGAGGTGAAATAACTTAGCTGTACAAATCACAAAGGTACGTCCCATGGGCCTGTTTAATTTGATGGCCTCTGGCCTCTATTATAACAACAGGATATAACACTGTAAGATTACTACAAATTAGTGCACAAAGGTTGATGTGTTTCTTCTTCTTTTGTAATTCTGTGTTCTAGGCAAGCCTTTTAAGCCTTTTACTTTGGCTGTAGTCAGTCAGTCAGTCAGTAGTAGATACATGAACTGAATCTCTTGATGTTTTTGATGCTTTGTTCACCATGTTACTTTTCTTCTCTCGCAGCCTCATATTTTTACTGACCAAGGACATGATACCATGCAAGGTAAAACATCTACACACACATACACTGGCATTTATTATGTGTAAAAATAATAAAAAGTAGTAAAAATGTTCACAGATTGTAGCACAAATATTAATGCAGCTTTAAAAATTTTATGCAATTGAGTTGTGTTACTGTGGTAAGTTTTGATTATTTAAAAGGTCTAATTATATTGATGGGGTGGAGGTAGCTCAGTGGGTAGGATACTTGCCTCTGGACCAAGAGGTCCTGGGTTCGAATCCTACCTTCATCATACCACCACTGGGTCCCTGAGCAAGACCCTTAACCCCAAGTTGCTCCAGGGAGACTGTCCCCTGTAGTTAGAGAATGGAAGTCGCTAAAAGCGTCTGATAAATGCTGTAGATGTAATTAATGCAATCACTTTTTACTCTGTAAACGCCTTTGATCATAAAGACCCAGCTAGCATTCTGAAAATTCATACATTTACACTGCGACATCGAGCAGACAGCGTACAATCTGAATAAAAATTAAATTTTGTTAACATGCAAAACATTCCATTTAAACTATTTGAGATTGTAAAAGGACTTCAGTTCTCAGGAGTCCCCAGAGGGCTGTGTGCCTGGGAGTGCAGGTCAGAAATGATGAACAGTTTAAGGCTCAGAAGAGTGGCAATACGCAGTACTTGTATACAGCCCTGTCTGTCTCATGTCGGCTGAGGAAGTGCAGAGAGATGATGCATTCAGAAGTTTACATCCTAAACATGAATAACCGAGATGGCGATGACTGTACAGAGGCGTTTGACTTCTCGTTTTGTATCGCAACGGCACTAGACGAAGAGTCCAAGGAATATCAGAATTCTAGTTGGGATTAAAGACAAAAAGTTGTCTGAACAGCTACAAATGGACACTGAGTTAACACTCGCAAAAGCCATACAAAAAGTCAGGTTGAGCGAAATTGTGAGGAAACAAATAATTTGTAGTTCTTTGCATTGTGGATGACTTCTCCCTCATTAAAGATTATGGTCATATCTGACAGTGGTTTCTTATTGCCATATCTTACTGTGTTTTTTTCACAGAGGCTTATGTAAGATATGACTGTTTGTGTAGTTAACAAACATTTCAGAGGGGGCATATATCTATGATTATGTAGGGAGGAGGCAGCGTGCAAGTGGTAATCTGGGCAGGTGTTCCACCCTGCACGCCCACTTCCTTTAATGCAATACACATTACAGAAGGCACACAATCTTGTCATATCCATTCAAGCATAGGACAAGTTTGGCATGTTGTGTGTAGGATGTGAGGTGGTGGCATCAGAATTTGGTGAGACTGGGGGCCTGGGGGCTCAGGTAGCCAATCCAGCCATCCAAATTAATAATAATAATAATAATAATAATAATAATAATAATAATAATAATACTAATAATAATAATAATAATACTCCTCTCCCCACACACCCTCTTCCATGTGACCCAGCTTCCATCTCTCTGGCCCGTATATTCACTCACACACACATGTGGACATAGTCATTCATATGGCCCTCCTGTTTATTTTGGTCAAATATATATGTCTATTACCTCATTCTGTCAACAGCTATGCAGTATACTATACTATCGATACTACTATACTATACTATACTATACTATCTAGCCTCTGCAGCTGTTGTTAATGTTATGTTATTGTCTCTGTTTTATGTCATGCACATGTGTCATTTTGTTGCATTCTGTTTGCAAATAAGAAAAAATAAGAAAAAAGAAAAAGTCCTGTATATGGGAATCAGATTGACCAGTGTGAGATCTTCCTTGCAAAGTGGTGCACATGTGAAACTGCACACAAGTGGTGCACGTGTTTGTGCAGTTTCAGTGCAGCAATATCACAACAGCAGTTTCAGGTCAGTGGTAATGCAATGTCTTGTTGGTGTTGTAAGCTTATCCTCATATGCAGTGTTACAAATATGCTATGTACCTGCTGTCTATGGTGTCTTCCATTACCTTCCATCTCTTGGCCGGTTGACTACATTTGGGTTAAAGGAAAAATAGTGTACATTTGATTTTTTGAGAATAAATGAGGCTGCCATCAATTATGTAGTTAATTGTTTATGTGAGATTGAGTTGTGTTTCTTAAACGCACATACATACAGGCGTACACATACTGCTGCTGTAAAGAGCCTGTGCTTTAATGTGTGTCAGTAGTGTACGCAGTTCCCTTCTCTGGGAAGAGTGGGGAAAGAAGGAGAGAGAGAGAATTGGAGAGGCAGGGGAGTGAAGAAGATGAGTCATCCTAAGTGAACCATACAGAGCCTCAGTTCACTGCTCCTGAGGCCAGCAGGCTCCATACATGAGAATGGTACATAGAGAAAGATACACACTGAGGGATACAGAGAATGAGAGAGATAAACGGAGATAGAGAATGAGAAAGATAGGGGCAGAGTAGTGGTGGTGCAGCAGCGAGAAAGGGAGATGGTGAAAAAGGAAAAAGGAGATAAAAAGATGTTTTTAAAAAGATAATAAACAGAGATAGATAACTATTTAAATAGAGACGCAGGAGACCCACTTCGTATTTGTCCCTCTGAGAGAGAGAGGGATGTCTCTCAAAGCAAGAAAGCATGACGTCTTGACGTTAGTGGCTCACTGCTGCTCCCAGCTGTACTGTCCGCCACTTCCAGTCTTTTATGAATGGATGGAAGGAGAGGCGTGGTGACGTCTGCGTGCGCTCATTGATATCCCCCGCCTCCCCACAGCCCGAGATGCGGGAAAATCCTGATAACGCCCGTTCCCTACCCATTCCTGTGCACGCATCACTATCTTGTCCACGCGCGTGCCCCACCCCGCCCTTTCTTCCTCCAGACGTCTCAGGCAGCCTGCGTTGGGGCTTTGCTGACGCTCGAACCCCCCCAGCCCCCCCCGCTCCGATGAACCACCCACCCACTCTCTTCCCACCACTCGAAGAGCGGCATGAATAATCCATGCGAGGGAAAGAGCTGCCGCAGCGAGGCGATCGGCGCACGTACACGCGCGATCAAGCACACACACTTTCTGTTAAACGCGCTCTCCAGCAAGACCAAGAGGCGCGCGCGCGTGTGGACTCTGCAGCGGCGTCCGGCTCTCCATCCTTCCGTCTGTTCTCGTTCTCCGCCCACCCCCCGCCCCCCACTCTCTCTCTGCCTCGTACCCGCGCTCCGTCTTCTGCCATGTTCTGCTTTTGCCTGCAGAGCTCACTGCTGAAGCTGCAGGCTCTGGAGGAGGATTCCAGCCCCCCTTTGGGTCGCTCGCCCGAAGACAGCCCGCAGGGCCTAGGCTTGAAGGAGGAGAGCCAGCCCACATCGCGCGCCAGCCAGGGAGAAGACAGCAGCCCGCAAGGTAGTCTATATACCCATCCTCATAGCAGGTGGAATGCGTGGTGGACCGCCTGCTCACACAAATTTACATTAATTTAGCCGAGCCGTGATGTATTTTCTGATGTTAATAGTCACTCTGATGTTGACAGTCACTTAAGTGCTTGAATAGATACAGGAGTGCAGAACTGTGGTGTTATTGATTCATTTGGGACTGAGTGAACGGATTATAAATTAATTACAGTAATATGCAGTGAGTTAAGATAATATAGCCGCTGATTATAATGCACGTCGATTCGCATACGACTTACTGGCTACATAGATGCATGCCTGTGATGTGTGCACTGAATCATGTGTGATTCAATGAATAGGGAACACAAGCTGGAACAGAAGAATGAATGAAGCTGAGCTAAAAATGGGGTTTGTGGGACGTGGCTGAGAGGCAGAGACTAAATGCACTGGGCATCCAAATGCTTTGGGCTGCCTTTTTCAGACAAAATGGTCAGTTTTTACTATCTAGCTCAGGAGAAAGAGTGCTGATCTAGATTCAGTTTTGGTGACTGACCATCATTAATATGAAGGAATCTGATCCAAAATTAGTAATGTTCAGCTTTGGTGCTATGGGAGAGATGAAAGGGAAGGCTTTGCTTTTGTTTTGCTTGTGCTCTTTTTGGTACCACGCAGGTGTCTAATAATAACGCAAGGCACTGGAAAGAGAAACAGACTGCCTACACCTCCCTCTTAGCACGACCCTCTCACTCACACACACAAGTCTGTGTTTGTGTGGGTGTGCTGTGTTTTTATGTGTTGCTGTAGCTGACTGCATTAAGAGGCCTGAAACCTGAAAAAGTTGATGATTTGGGATTTTTTAGGCTGGTATAGTCATATGTTGGGTTTTTTTTTTTAAACAAATTGAAGCCTGTGTCTATTTTTAAAATTAAATTTCTCCCCAATGTAGTCATGCCCACTACATCTCCCCACATAATGCCACCCCCATCTACTTCCTCGAAGTCTGGCTAGTCTGACTTATCTATTGGCAGTCCACGAGTAGGTTAAATTCCTCTCTTAAAGCTTGTTAGGATAACAATATTAATAATGCAAACTACAATAAAAATGAGAGCTCTTTCAATATATTAATCTATAAAAGTAAACATGTACATTTCAAATATTTCTAATACATTGTTGCTTTTGGAATTAAACCATTTATCTGCCAAAAGGAAAAAAAAGGAACCTTTTCTCCAAGTCCACCCACAAGAAAGTTTGATCCAATATAAAGGGCAATAGGCATTTTTAAATTGTGTCAAAAAAATTAGACATGGGGTTTTATTGTGACAGTACTTGTAAGCAATTCAAAATAAACATTGATTAAATGAAGTGCATTAAGTTAAATGCAGTAATTAAAAAAAACACACTTTATTCTGCCACATGGATAAGAGTCAAATGTCTCAACAAGGAAAAATCGTCGTGTTCTCTACCAACTCAGAGAACTCTAGTCCCTATAAGGAGCTAGATACGTAGACAATACACATGCCTCTGTGCTGATGTCTTTTAGTCACCCTCATCTCCTTTACCTCCCTTACCGTTTCTATCCTTCTGTCCATTTCTCTTATGATTATCTCTCATTTCACGGCACACTGAGAGTGAGTGGACGAAAGCTATTTTTGATTTGTTTAGTTTTTGAGACTGGATGATTGTTTCTGAATGCTTTCCCTGCCCCCTTCCCTACACTCTGCTGTTAGTAGACTACAAACCAGCATCATCCAGATATTATGTCTTTTTCTGCAGCGACAGGCAAGGTCAGAGAGTCTCTGATGACTCACAGGCATATACTGTATGTGTGTGGGAGTATATATGCATGAATGTGATTGTGTGAGAGAGAGTGTGTGTATGTTTTCACCTGCTACTGATCATTCAACTTCTTCTGATATCTCAGTTGGGGGAATATTTTCTTAAAGAAGCTATATTTTCCCCCTAGCATTCACATTTAACATAAAAAATGGGTGGTTTTATTTACCAAAACCCATAGTTCCATTAAACCATTTTTGCAAGATTAAAAACCCTTGGGTTGGCAAAACATCAGTTTTTGACTTTAATTGATCACTCAAGACATCTCCAAATTTTGCTTCTTCAGTGTAGCAACAGAGCTACAAGGCTAATTTTGCTAACACTTGAAATCACCCAAATCCTAGCTATAGATCTCTCTAAACCTGCTCAAACCACATCCAGCTCTTCATTATGGTGACACAGACATGTGTAGATGTCTTTTGACACAGTATGACTTTATATATAAAACTACAGTATAAAATATTTAACATCGTGTAGGCAAACGCTATGGGCAGCCATTTTTAGACAAAATGGTCAGTTCTCACTAGTCTCAGCCTCAGACGTCACGCCCACAGAATGCTGGCTAAACGTCTGATGCATATGGTACACTTAACTGGAAACACTTCAGGAATCTCGAAGTCGTCATCTGATTGGTTG
>JBBPDC010016659.1:0-13079 GCA_037974485.1 Hemigrammopetersius urotaenia | reverse complement strand
AGGGGAGTGGGGGCATGTTCTGATTTAGGACTCGAATGGCCTGAGGATAGAAGCTCCTCTTGAGTCTCTCTGTTTTGACCATGATGGTGCGGAACCTTCTGCCCGATTGCAGAAGCTGAAACAGTCCGTTACTGGGGTGGGACGAGAACTTACTATTATTATTTTAAAAAAATATTTTTTTCAGATTTTTTTCAACAATGTTGACTGGTTCAAATATTATGGGAGGCATTATATGCTCTGTTTAAGTAAATTCTTTTTTTTAAAAAAAACATGTTGGAATGGAAATATTGCATTTAATGTTTTTTTTCCTGCATAGACTAGTCAGCGTCTGGAGTCTCTGTTACCACACATCCAAAGCAGAAAAACATTAACACTATAAAGGCTAAGTTTTTCAAACAAATAAGGAGCTTTTCAACAGCAGTGTTCCCTTTAACACGGTCACACAGCTGCAGTTTAGATATTCCTGTAAAACTTGAGTCAATGTGTCTGAATGCAGTTTCATTAAAGTCACTGCATTGAAGTATTGTTGTAATTGTCAAGCGTCCCAATACTTCAGCCAAGCATCCGCTAGCTAACATTGCTAACGCTAGCATTGCAGAGAGTCGTGCAGTCAAGAGGACTGTGGCTTAAGCTGTTCCCACTTTCAGTTGTACACTTAAATTGACCAGAAAATTCAAGGCATCGGCCTTTGTTTTTTTAATTGTCATGTTGACTTAATATTACAGAGAACTTTTATTAAAGTTGCTCAATGTTGGACACGTGTGTTCCTCCGCTGCTTGTGTGATTACGTCAAATGACTAGTCTACTCGACTTTGTTGATGGATATGTCGATCTGAAATAGTCGTTAATGCTCTTGTTTATATATATGTTTATATGTATGTATGATCACTTTAAATAAATATTGTTACCAATTGGACTGACCTCGTTTGCATGGTTGCAGCACAAATGGTTGATCTTTGATTCACCAGGAAGTTATCAGTTCAAACAGCTGTAGATATAGTACTCTATCCAAATAAGGACCTAGTAATGGTCTACAGCTAATCTCATTGTTTTCAGAGTAACTTGACTTGCAAAGTAATGAATCAATACCGATGACTGTGTCGTATTTTAACCTTTAACCGGTATGTAAAACCGGTAAGAAAACTTCACCTCCTTGCTTTTTTTCCCTCATTTGTAGGCAGTAAAGCTGACCAGTTCGAGGACCCAGCTGCCGTATGAGTACTATTCACTCCCTTTCTGTCATCCCACAAATGTTGTGTACAAAGCAGAAAACCTTGGTAAATGACTCCTGTTGTGAAAGTCTCATACTCTTTTCCACTCGGTTTCAAATAGCCGCATAAAAAAGAAATGAGCTGTATAAAGACAATTGTCTTAATAGTTTTATTTTTCTCTTCTTGCTTGATGATGATGATGATGATGATGATGTGTGACAGGTGAGGTTCTTCGAGGGGACCGTATTGTTAACACTCTGTACCAAGTGTGGATGAACCAGGACAAGAAGTGTGAGCTGGTGTGTGGAAAACCAGATAAGCCCAGTAAGCTCGGTGTGGCCAGCAGCAAGCTGATTGCCGAACGCATCCAGGAAGAGTACTACGTTCACCTGTGAGTTCCTTTTTTGCTCTCTTTTTCAGATAATTTTTATTGTGACTGATACAGGGGTGACATCATCACAATATGAAAATGATATGGCACTAACTAATTGCATAATAGTCATGCCTTGGCATTTCTAGGATGTTGTTGCTTTTGGCATATTGCAAAAACCGCTGCATGGACAAAAGTATTGGGACGCTTGGCATTACACCAATACTTTAATTCAGTGACTTTAATGACCCTGCATTCAGATACATAGACTTCATAGGGAGTTGGTTCCTCTTTGCAGCAACTGTAATGGTTCCTCCCCCCCATAGTCTGAGCGTAATTTGTTTTTCTATAACAAATTAGATAAAAATTAAATAATTAAGTAGTGTATTGCACACTTTTATTTCAAAGTATTGTGTGTGTGTGTATATATGTGTATACATATATACACTCCCCAGTCCGTACAGAAATGTGTGTCTTATTTAGGAATTAAGCTGTAAGAAAAGCCCATTTAAGATTCACTCTTTGTGTGATGTAATTTAAAAACCTAAGCATGTACTCACATGCATTTACATTTACGGCATTTAGCAGACGCTTTTATCCAAAGCGACTTCCATTCCCTTCCTACAGGGGACAGTCTCCCTTGGGGTTAAGGGGAGCAACTTGGGGTTAAGGGTTAAGGGTCTTGCTTAGGGACCCAGTGGTGGTGCTGAAGGTAGGATTCGAACCCGTGACCTCATGGTCCAGAGGCAAGTATCCTACCCACTGAACTACCTGCCCGTATTCATGAGGAGGGTTTCATGTTGACTGCTTTTTGAATGAAGCACAAAACCGTCATTTAAATAAGGGGGTTTGAAAATGATTGTGTGAAAATGACTTATTTTACACTCCACCACAAAGAAGTTCGCCTCGAGGGAAAATAATATAGACTACAAGAAAAATATATAAGGTGTCTCTTAAGTAAACTGGTGTGTATAATCTGATTTAATATTGCCAGCATGTGCTTTTCACGTTGTTGAAGTTAGAACTGTAACTGGATGACGTCTGTGTACAGAATTGCAGACAACCTTCCTGTGGCTACGAGGCTGGAGTTTTACCCACGAGAAGCTGGAACAGATGAGGAGCAGAAGAAAGACATGGTGAAAGACATCCAGTTTGAACATGGCTACAGACTGGGCTTCAGTGACAACAACAAGGTAGTCTGGCGCTTCTCTCCCCTAAACAATCGTAACTTTTGCGTGTGCGTAAAGCCTGTGGACTCAGGGTGGGGCCATCAAACACTGGCTTGGAGGACCGTATTACATCCTGCTCAGTGAGGTTTGACGTTGAGGTGGGCTAGCAATTTCCTTTTGTTGACAAGGGCGTGGCGAGCAATTTCGTCATGTCGATGGGAAATTTGAATTTCTATTTTTTTTTTTATTTTTTTTTTTTTATGTTGCAGCAAAGATTAGGTGTAGTGGGCCTTATAGGGCATAATTATTTCCTTTAATGTGGACACAATCAAAAACAACTTTAAAATGCAGTTTAAGGTATTATTGCTTCTTACTTTGAACATGGAGAATAAAATAAAACTGTCCACATAATCAAAAAAAGAAAGAAAGCAAAGCAGACGTGAGATTATTATTTTTTTTTTCAAAAAGACAAAGATGCCTAAAAACGCATGGAAAACGCGAGGCGCGTCGCTTTCTCCTTCTTTCCAAAAGCGCTCAGGCTCTTGCGCTCCGGAAGCGTCTGTCGTTGCTAAGCAACCATCAGCAGCGCTCTTCATTTCCTCCAACGAAAACCCCTTGCTGTAACTCTGCTACACGATTTTGAACTCGACGCGGCGCGGACGCGCCTGAAAAAAACGTGTGCGTCGCGACCGCATCGCTACTATTATGAGCGCTGCTGCCGCGCGTCTACATTTGAAATAGTGGACTTGCGCGCGCAAAAGACGTGATATGTGAACGGCCCCTTCTCCACCACCCTTTTCCCATCAATATATTTACCGGAGAAGCCAAAATGCTCCCACACATGTGATTTAAATGATCCTGGAGGGTTCTCGAGCTCTTCCACTCCTCCACCTCTGCTGGCCATGACTATCGCTTGACAGACTGACTACGCGCACCATTCAGCGGAGCTTTTATTTTTCTTCCGGATGCCTGACGAACCGTGGAGAGGGATCGGTTCGGATCACGGATCAACAGTGATCCGTTGCACCACTAGTGGGTAGGATACTTGACTCTGCACCAAGAGGTCATGGGTTTGAATCCAACTTTCAGCACCACCACTGGGTCCCTATGCAAGACCCTTATCCCTGAGTTGCTCCAGGGAGACTGCCCCCTGTAGGTGGGGAATGGAAGACGCTTTGGATAAAAGCGTCCGATAAATGCCAAAAAAAATAAAGTAAAAACACACTGGTGCTCAAAATATTTGCCATATGCCCTTTTATTCGTACTTTTCATGAGGCGTGTTATTCTTAAGTTACGGATTTCCACACAAATACAACTTGCCATTATTTTATGTCTCTGTGTTTTTAAAGTATATACTACACAACCAAATCAGAACTATTTAGGATCAGCTTTTTTGCATGGATAAGTGAAAGGGTGCTTATCAAAATGCTGTTTGTGTGTGTGTGTGAGAGAGAGAGAGACTTTGTGTGTGTCATTTCTCTCTCCCTGGCATTTTATTGGCCCTGCATACTTTTTTTTACCGCTCTAGATAGATTTATTTCACAGTGCCTCTCAATGGACGTATTGGGGCGTAACGCCGTTCTGCGAGCGTCCCAATACTTTTTTCTCCCCTCCGTATCGTTCAGGAAATAATGTCTCGTATTGATTTAGTCAACGAAAATGAAGACATTTAATTTTTTTATTTTGTAAACCACATTTAGTCTTGTTCTTATTCGTCAACAATATTACATGATATATTTTGTTTCGTTATCGTCATATGACCAGCATTTACGTTGCGTCTCGTCTCGTTTTTGTCACGTTATAAATGTTCGTTGACGGTAAGCTTGGGCGGTATCCAAATTTTGATACCGTCGAACCTCCTCCCTATTTTACCTCGGTTCACGGTATTACCGTGAATAATAAAAAAATTGTGACGTAAGGCTCAGACAGCGTCACCAAACTGTTGGCTTGTGCCTAAACCGTTCAGAAACTGAATACCAAACACTAATGCTGAAACAATAACAAAATAACATGCAGAACAATATTAACAACTTTTATTAGCAACAAATAGCAGTTTATAAAAAAGTGCAAATACAACAGTCAAACAGAATTAAATTAACATAAACATCCAGAAAAGTTTTCGCGCAAAGACGCGCACACAAATCAGTTAAATTAAATCACACCGCCTGAACAACTTTTACTAACAAAGAAGAGCAGCTTATAAAAAAAGTGCAAATAGACCCACAACCAGAGTTGAATTAACAAACATCATCCATATTATAAAATGTATTGCAAAGCAATAGTCCTAAACAAAAACTTCTTTCCAGTCTTCTTTCCAATATTGTTTTTAACGTAAACCAAATAAAAATACCTGAATCAATTAAATTAAACAAAAAAACCACAGTGTGAATAGGAATGAATGGCAAGTGGCATCAATCTAGTCAAGATTTTTCGCTAGAAAAACCAGCATGTTTACTTTGTCCGGCTTTAACAGGGCACGTTGTGGACTGATAACTTTACCTGCGGTGTTGAAAACCCGCTCCGACGGTGTGCTTGTGGCACAGACGCACAGGTACTTTCGTGCCACCCGCGACATCTGGGGAAAATGCCCGGCAGCATTTTTCCTCGTCTCCTTGAGTAACTGGCTCCAAACAGTAGGCTGTTATTTCAGCTCCGACTCGGTCCTCTACGGTGCCGACGAGACCTGCCATTGCATCAGATTTTTTTTGCAGCATACTTCCCAAAGTCATCTTTTTTCGTGAGGGTGCAGGTTGCGCCTCTCCCTCTTCCACTCTGATGGCCACTGGACCTGCTGCCTCTAAGCTCACGATCTCAGCCTGTAATTCAACCTTGGTCTCAGCCAATGCGTTGTCATCCGTCTCATATCCTCCACGGTAACGAGGGTCGAGGAAAGTTCATTTTCGCAATATTTTGCGCACTGATCTGGATTCATACTTGGCCTCCAGCTTTGTTAGAATTCCAGTTTTGATTGACTTTGTTAGCTGGAGGTCATTTTCTGACCCAGCCAACACATTTTCCCTGCAGAGCTGTAGTATGGGGAGGATACAGGAACTGGTGAAGTCACTGACTGAAGTCAGTGCTCCATGAACAGCTTTCAAGATGTCCATGTCCTGCCAGGTCAGGGACAGGCTGCTCCTTCTGTCATCAGACAGGACGTGTCTAATCGCTTGGGCCTGCTCGAGGATGCGCTCCACCATTGCCAGTTTGGAACCCCAGAGAGTTGTGCAGTCCTGCCGACGGAGGAATGGATGAATTAATCAATGAATGATGAATAAATGATTAAATAAATGAATAGGCCTAAATAAACAAATGAATGAATAAATAGGCATAAATAAACAAATGAATGAATGAATAAGCCTAAATAAACGAAATTCATTTATTTAGGCCTATTTATTTATTCATTCATTTAACTAATGAATGAATTGACCTAAATAAACGAATGAATGAATAAATAGGCCTAAATAAATGAATGAATGCATAAATAATTAAGTCCCTTAATGTATATTACTCCATTTGGTCAAATTTGCACGCACATTTATTTTAGGCTACATAAGTCCCTTATGCGCTTGCATTTATTTGATAAATACAGGAAAAAAATTACAATTTTAAAAATGGTTTTCTATTTTAATATAGCCTATATATATATATATACCCCTTTTTTTTACATTTGAGCCCCTGCCCCTGAGGAAAACTCGTTTTATGCTTACCGTTATGAGACTGTTTTGAGAGTCCCAAGTCCATTTGCTTCTTGTGGAGTTCATGTTTACGTTGCCAGCTGTGTGAAAAGGCCCCGACAATATTACGGCATAGTCCGAAGGCACGCTCGTTTTTTTGCCTCTGGTCATGCAATCCATTTGTGACAGCCAAGTTTAGATTGTGACCGAAGCAGTTAAGCCACGGCCATTGCAGGGACCTGATTGCAGCATGAATGTTGGCAGCGTTGTCAGTGGTTATGGCTGAAAGTTTTTTCTCGTCAAGTTACCATTCCTGAAGTGCAGCTTTGAGCGCAGCAGCAAGATTGTCCGCTGTATGACTCTCAGGAAAATACGTAAGTTGGAGGCATTTGGATTCAAGTTTCCAGTCAGGTGTAATAGTATGGACAGTCAGAGACATATATGGTGTCATGTTAACTGACAACCACATGTCAGTTGTTAAGGAATAACTGTCTGCTGCTGACAGCAGCACTTGAACATTGTCTCTAACTTTACTATATAAATGTGGGACGGCTGTTTGTGAGAAATATTTCCGTCCAGGCAGCTCGTACTGGGCATCTAGGACCTTTACCATGTCCTTAAAGGACTTTTTTTCCACTGTGTGGAAAGAGACCGTTTCCTTCGCCAAGTATTTTGTCACTGCATCAGTACAGGTTTTCCAACAGACACTGTCCCTTTTGTACTTTGTTGCTTTCGTGAAGGCCCCCATTATCGTCGGCTGCGTACTGGCGGTGGGCCTAGATGTTGTTGGTCCTGCATCGGGAGGCATTGAAACTGTTGCCATGATGGAACTCGGGTCCATCCTCGCAGCAGTAAGTGGATGGTGGTTTCGTATATGCGACCTTAGGTTTGAGGTATTTCCATCTCTCACGGTCACCTTTTTGTTGCACAATTTGCAAATTGCCTCATCCGTATTTACTGCCTCTCCCTTCTCATTCGGTCGAAACCCGAAATACTGCCAAACTGCAGAAGTTGTGTTCTTTTTCGAGAACAGGTCCCTTGGTGCGCGACTTGCCATCTTTCCCCACCTCTCTCTTTCTCCTCCACGCTGTCACGTGATGACAATCACGCATATGCATTTTTAGGCATTAAATAAACTTTATTTAATATTTAGTCCTTGTCTCCTATATAAGTGCATTGTTTTTATGACGGTATAACGGTATTGAAACTGATACTAGGCTGATTACCGCCCAAGCCTAGTCTCACGCCAGGTTAGCCTCACCATGTGTGAGTTTGTGAAGGCTACGGTCACTTACCTGGGAAAACAGGTGGACCAGGTTCATCAAGTTCTTTCCAAAGTGCAAGGCATTATGAATTTTCCAGTTCCCTCAAATAGGCGGGAGCTTCATGGATTTTTAGTGATGGCTGGGTACTATAGAAATTTCTGCCCAAATTTCTCAACTCTGGTTGCCCCACTCACTACTTTATTGAGTCCATCCCATTCCTTAATTTGGAGTGATGTCTGTAAATATGCGTTTGACAGTATAAAAGTTACTTTGTCTGAATCGGCCGTTTAAAGTGCTACTGACGTTTTTAAGCCATTTCAATTTGAAGTGGATGCCAGTGCAGTTGGGGTTGGAGCGATCCTACTATAAAGTGACGCTGCAGGTATTAAGCATCCAGCATGCTATTTTTCTAAGAAATTCAACAAACAGTATTCGACAATTGAAAAAAAAACTTTAGCACTAGTGTTGGCTTATGTTGGCTCTAGTTCTGAACCCGTTGTGGTTTATACTGACCATAATCCCTTGATGTTTCTGTCCCGCATGTTCCAAAACCAATGTCTGATGAGGTGTGCATTGATAGTACAGGGATATAACCAGGTCATTCAGCATAAGAATGGCTTAGAAAATTTATTTGTGGATGCCCTGTCTCGTTCTGTTTAAGTTATATTTCAAATTGTTTGTTTATTTATTGTTCACATTGCCTAATGAAGAATAACATCTTGAAGGTATGTTTTCCCTTGCTCGGACGCGAGTCACCGGGGTCCCCCTCTGGAGCAGGCCTGGGGATAGGGCTTGATGGCGAGCGCCTGGTGGTGGCCTAGCCATAACATCCTAGGCCCTTCCAGTGGGCTCACCATCCGTAGGAGGGGCCATGGGTTTGGGTGCAGTGAGAGTTGGGTGGCAGCCAAAAGCAGGGGCCTTGGCTGCAGAAACTAGCTCTAGGGATGTGGAATGTCACCTCTCTGGTGGGGAAGGAGCCTTAGCTGGTGCGCAAGGTTGAGAGATTCTGACTAGATATTGTTGGACTCACCTCAACGCATGGTCTGGGCTCTGGAATTAGTCTCCTCAAGAGGGGTTGGACTCCCTTCCACTCTGGAGTTGCCCATGGTGAGAGGCGTCAAGCAGGTGCCTGTACATTGGGGTTTATCCCAGTGGACAAGAGGGTAGTGTCCCCTCGCCTTCTGGTGGGGGATGGGTCCTGATTGTTGTTTGTGCCTATGACAGTGATACTTGGAGGGGCGTGATTGGGAGGAATGGCCCCCTGGTAAGTCCCCAGTCAGAAGGAGTTTCAACTCACACCTCCGGCAGAACTTCAACCACATCTGGGAGGGGGGATGGCATCAGGCTGAAGTCCTATCAGGCCTTTTTGGCCTGTGGTAGTTCAGAGGCAGCTGGCAGGTACCGGCATGCCAATCGAAATGCAGGGGATCACACTCCACAGCCTCCCCCGGAAGGTTTATTCAGGGGTGCTGGAGAGGAGGGTCCGTCGGAGAGTCGAATCTCGGATTCAGGAGGAGCAGTATGGTTTTCGTCCTGGACGTGGATCGGTGGACCAGCGGTGGACCCTAAGAAGGGTCCTGGAGGGTGCATGGGAGTTTGCCCAACCAGTCTACATGTGTTTTGGGGATCTGGAAAAGGCTTTTGATCATGTCCCTCTGGGAATCAGGACCTCAGGATCAGGTCTTGACTTTTTGCAGATGATGTGGTACTGTTGGCTTCATCAGACCGTGATCTTCAGCTCTCACTGGAGCGGTTTGCATCTGGGATGGGGATCAGCACCTCCAAATCTGAGACCATGGTCCTCAGCTGGCAAAGGGGATGAGATCCTTCCCCAAGTGAGAAGCTCTGTTATCCGGGAGAATCTCAGAGTAGTGCCACTGCTCTGCCACATTGAGTGGAGCCAGATGAGGTGACTTAGCCATCTGGTTAGAATGCCTCCTGAACGCCTCCCTGGGGAGGTGTTCCGGGCAAGTCCCACCGGGAAGAAACCTCGGGGAAGACCCATGACACACTGGAGAGACTAGGTCTCGCGACTGGCATGGCAACACCATGGGATCCCTCTGGAAGAGCTGGACAAGTGGCCAGGGAGAGGGAAATCTGGGTTTCCCTGATTAGGCTGTTGCCCCCATGACCCAACTCTGGTTAAGCGGGAGGTAATGGATGGATGTTCACATTGCCAAAGTTGAACCTAGCAGGTGTAATTTTAAGTGAGGAGTGTTACGTGCCCGAGCACGTTACGTTTGTTTCTCTATGTGTCTCTCTCTTTTGTACTTCGTTCACTGTCTCTGTCACTAGTTTTAGGATGGCCCCGAGTGATGACTGGCGTACAAGTGACTCACGGATGTTGGTGGAGAGTTGTGGTGGAATGTTGGTGGAGAGAGAGAGACTGTAATTGCCTTTATTAGTTCCTAAACTTTGTAAAATACTTGTTCATTGTGTCTTGTCTTATAAAGTTGGGTCAGATTAGTGTTTGTTATTCATCTTGCATCACCATAGTAATTCCAACCATTCGTCTATCATTTGTAATTGTTCTTGTTTGTACATAAAGTCTCTGTTTGTAAATATTTTCACTATACATACTTTCACCAGTCACAATTGTATAATTTTTTTTGTCAATACACTTAATACATACTTATTTAAGTATTTCTGTCTGTCATTTTTTCTGTGTTCTGTCGTGCGCCCTAGAAAAATAAAATTCCCTTATTCACATACCTGGCACCTTTGCCTGTGGACCTGGGGGAACTGAAGAACATATGGTCAGTGGGAAGGAGTTCGGAAAATGGTGTGGAGTCGCCATCACTTAGCCAGGTCTCAGTCAAAAACATAGTCCAACTCAGGAAGAAAGTCTTATTTGCAAGTGAGCTTGCGTTAATGAGTGCAAAGCATAGGGACTTTGGCACTTGGCTTGTGTTGCAGGTGCAGCTCAGGGTGCAAAGATTTGTGTGATCCACGCCACCCCGGTAGGCCTGGCCACGCCAGGCTTTAGGTGGCAGCACCAGGCGATGCACTTGGTCCAGACAGCTCAGTGAAATACTCAAAATTCTGCTGCTATCCAGCTTATGGAGGCAAATGCTTGTTCTCTGCACAAGCTGAAGTTCCCAAGGCCATTGGGAAAACTATACGTTGGTATGCACATAAAATAAACTTTCTCTTCTGTGATGCTGAAGATCTCAGGCACATGTGACCGAGCATCCTAGCCATAACAGACTACACAACTACATCACAGGCCAACAGCAATAACCTTCACCTCCCTGGCATGCTGAACTTCTATTCACAGTTTAAAGCTTCAACAACATGCCAACAAGTCCACATCCTCCCCTAAAGAGCAGGCTCTCAGTCTGACCCAAGTTGGTGTGAGAAGGACACTATCTAAAGTCAAACCACTGTGGGTCCAGACAACATCCAAAGTCGTGCAGTTAGAGACTGTGCTGACCAGCTGGCTTTTGTTCTCATGGACATTTTCAACATCTCCCTGACCCAGGCGATGGTACACACAAGCTTAAAAACTTCATCATTCCTGTCCCTAAGAAAGCAATGGTCACAAGTCCAAATGGCACAAAGAAAGTGTGTCTTGGGATGTGACAGTCACCATGAGCCCATCGCCTGACTTATGAGGTGTCTTTTGTTCTTGCTCCTGGTGGCCCGGGTGCCCTTTGCTTTGTTTGTTCTTTAATAAAGACCCCGTCATCATGAATCTCTGTCGGCCTGCCTGTTCCTGCCACCTTCCAGGTAGCTCAGAGTCTGGGCCTCACGACCCGACTCGTGACAGATGGGCTCATCAACACTTAACCTCTCAGGAGAGAGAGGAGGTCCGGGCTTGGAACGCCGCCATGCGTGTCTGGGCAGTGGAATACGCAGCTGCGGACCAACTGGAGGAAGAGGGCGAGTCAGAGGACTCCCAGGACGAGGACCTCCCGGAAGCCGCCCCCCTTTCTTCAGCAGCTAAGCGGCGGAGGAGAAGGAAACGCGGGGTTTCCGTGACTTCCCCGACGTCGTCTACAAAGGCCGGCGAAGTGCGTCACGGAGACGCCTGGGAGGAGGCTGACCAGGCGCTCCAGCTTCACCATCAGCTCCAGGACCACCAAGGCCAACTGGAGCGGCTCGCCCAAGCCATCTGCGAGCTACAGGGACGCCTCCAAGGCCCACTCGCTCCAGCTGGCCACCCTCCTACTCCACACAGCAACAGTAAGGCCCCTGTCCGTGACGTTTATCCCCTAGTTTAGTCTAGGTTTTGGGTCCCCAGGCCCGAGTAGCCTGCCTGCCTGCATGCCTGCCTGCCAGCGAGGGGCCCATCCTGTCTCCTGGAGCCGGTTGTCTGCCTGCCTGCTCGCCTGCCAGCGAGGGGCCTGTCCAGCCTCCCGGAGGGGACTGTCTGCCTGCCTGCTCGCCTGCCAGCGAGGGTCCCGTCCAGCCTCCCGAAGGGGGCTTCCTCAGAGGGGCCTGTCTGCCTGACCACAGCAGCGACCTTGCTGGGAGACGCCCGGCGGGGTGCTCAGTAAGGCTCGGGGTGCCGAGCCTGGACTTTGGGACAGAGAGCACCCTGCCGGCTGAAGGACTTCCAGGGGGCGGGGTCGCTGCCCTGAACACTGTGGGTTCCCACGGTGAGGAACCGGGGCCGCGCCCGCGTCGCCTGGGCTGACGGGGAGTCAGCCCCACCACAGAGACAGTGGGGTTGCGACGTGGAAGGGGAATGGGGGCGTTGTCCTGCTCAGGTGTGTAGGGATGCATTCATTTTTTAAGTGTATTATATGATGTGTTTATTATTCCTCTGCAGACTAGATGGCTGTTATGTCAACAAGGATTCCTGTAAGACTCTTAAGTCAGCTCTGCAATCATTTAACTGCTCCCTGAAAAAGCTGGACCTCAGTAACAATGACCTGCAGGATCCAGGAGTGGAGCTGCTCTCTGCTGGACTGAAGAGTTCACGCTGTAAACTGGAGACTCTCAGGTAAACTTTCTGTAAATTCATTCGTTAATCAAAAAGCAGAGAAGGTGTAATAGACTGAAAATAAATATGGACTTTGTTTATTCATAGTCCATAGTCCATAGCCATTAATGAAACACCAAAACCTTCTGTGAAACTTCTGTGACTTCATACCAACATTGAAATATAGTTAAACTGATAAAGCACAATAATTATGTACATTAGATGGTCCTATCATTATTCATGTTCCGGTAGTTTTTTAAATCTTTCATTTCTCTTGCTCCAGCATAACCAGTAAAATACAAATACTCTAATACATTTGATAGTGTTTTGTAAAACAATGTTGTATGTCTTTGCATGAATTGTAATATCTTTTTGCAGATTAACTTTCTGTAATCTTGGGAAGAAAGCTTGTGAAAGTCTGGGATCAGCTCTACAGTCAGTGAACTCCTCCCTGAAAGAGCTG